>BMAV01017964.1:0-64228 GCA_019973955.1 Trichonephila inaurata madagascariensis | reverse complement strand
GGTGATTGACGAAGAATTTTGGACAATGCTGCCCGTGTGGTCGCGCATTATCCTGTTGAAATATGGCTGTGGCCAAGCCCTGAAGGTAAGGAAGGACAACTCGTTCCAACACCTCGGAGATGTAGCGCTGGCTGCTTAAAGTACCGGCAATGCTTACTAGAGGAGTGTACGAGAACGATATCCAATACCACCCCATACCATAATTCCCGGTGCAGGACCAGTGTGGCGGTGCATAACGCAGCTGTTCAGCATCCTTTCTCCACGGTATCTCCAGACTCGAATCCGACCATCGTGGCGTTACAGACAGATGCGTGACTCGTCAGTAAAGACAACTTCATTCCATTCTGCCACTCACATCCTTCTTTAATTACACCATTGGCGGAGGAGACGTCTGTGGTTCTGCGTCAAGGGTAGACCAAGCAATGGACGTCTTGCGTCGAATGGTACTCGCAGACACTGAATGATTTTTTACAGACTCAATGTGCTGTGCTATGGTTCGTGATGTGACTGAGCGATTCGTCACTGCCATGTGCTCAATTTGCCTGTCCTCTCGTGAAGTGGTGCACTGAGTTGGATGCGATCGACCACGTCGATCCGTCATACCCTCCTGCATCCAACGGTCACATATCCGCATTACAGTTGCTTGGTTTCGTCCAACACGACTACCGATTTCCCTGAAAGATAATCCACACTCTCGGTAGGTCACTATCCTTCCTCTGTCGGACTCGGATACTTGATCAAAAGCTGATCGCTGTTTTCTACGAGACATAACTGATCGTTTTTTGAAAAAACCACAAGAAAAACACAATTGCCGAACTTGAAATCGTCGAAATCTCCAAGCCTTAAATAGCGCTTTGAGGTGGTGCCATAGGCGCGCGTGATGTGTGTCTGAGCTGAAATTCTAATCATTTGCATATCTCACCTCCGCTAATGCATGTTGTAAATTTCATGTTATTTGCATGCTTCCTTCAGGGTGTTGCATTTACGGTGGCCAGCAGTGTATTATATAAATTTATACTGACAATAACGTGAACAAATGTTTGAAACGATAAAAATACATTCGTATAACACCGCTGGATAGAAGAAGCATAGATAAACTGCTTCGGATATCGGGAAGCTTACCACTCTGTGTATTTTCGGGAAATCCCACAATAATTACATGTATATGATCACTTCAGGGAATGTTGCCAGATTTTATTTTCCTCTTTCTGAGTCCGTGATCATACCGGTGTTATCTGGATTTGGAATGATTATAAACCATAAATTTTTTCGTATTTTATTACAGCAGTTGAAATGGAGTTAAGCTTAAGAATGAAAATCTATTGGTCCTGAACGGGTTAGAGAAAATTTAGGTACTTACATATTATCGCAACAATGCCAACATTCAAAATAATTTGCGAAGTTGGGGCAACCCTGATTTTCCATATGTTATACATGCTAAATTTTTTTTTTTTTTGACATAACCATGTGCTTCATTTCATATAATCTCGCCAAAACAGTTGAGATAATATGTAAGTAACAAAAATTAATAAAGCTAAGGTAAAAAAACTTCTGTATGCATGTATATTGCACATGAGCTGAAACATGCAAGAAATCTGTTCGGTCTGACATACAGGAAGCACCATAATAATAAAGCAAGCAATTCTTTTTCCAATTATAAGTTTTGCATTTTTTCACGTAGATCCAGATTTTGGTGCTTTTATTTCTACTGTATTAGCTGGAAAAATATATTTATTGACATAAATATTTTTTTAACAGATTAAAGCATAGATGAAGAAAGTTTCTTCTTTTTAGATAATGAGACGTTGAAAACTAATTCCTAAAGCTGTCCCTCAATTGTTTCAGTGCGGAAAAAGTGAAAGAGAAATGTGTCTCAGAAAATTATCATAATACTTATTCATATTCAATTATACTTGTCGACTTTTAATATCAAGTTTTCTTCCATGGAATTACAAAAGCAGAAAAACAAGATAGGTATAGAAACCATCCTTAAATAACTCTTTTTTATACATTTCAAGTTGGAGGGGAAAGGAGACAGCTTATTGTTTTTAGTTTTTGAGTATTGAAATTAATGTTCTAATTTGATATTGGGACGCTACGTACCAAGTTTTGTTGTTGACAATTGTCAAGTTGGGCGATAACATTACAATACGATTACGAATACATTTAAATTTGGTTCTGTGGTTGCCATCCATTATTTTTTAATTTTATTCTTTTGTAATTTTATTTTATTATTTATTGTGTATATTGTTTGGTATTATTATTTTAGGATATTAAAAAGAATTTTTTATTGATTTATATTTACTGCAGTATCCTTATTAATTTCAGACAATTTTAAGTAGATTTTTTTCACAAACTTAAGGCCTTATCACACTTACACGTTTCAAGCAATTTTTCGTTCAATTCGTGCAATTTTTACTCAGTTGCCATAGCAACCGCTTTAGAACAATTTTTTGCTATCGAGCTCAAAAAGTTGTTCCAAATAAAATATTGAAATTCCACCAATGGGTTCTTCGGCGCTCTACGTCATAAACAAGATGGCGGCTCCGGTTTCGTCTAACACTTCAGATATGCCGTATAATATTTTAATGGTGTATAATATTTTTGCTCTATTTTTAGTTTACACCCATCAACAATTGCGCAAGCGAAATGAAAGAAATAAGTTTGGATGTTCATTTTCCGAAGCAGAAAAATCGACGAGTAATTTTTCAATGTGGAGATAGAGCGCAGCTGACGTCAGAGCGTGTCGTTTTGTTTACGGCAACCCTTCCCCCTCAGATTCGGCCAAAAAATTGCATGAAAAATATACGTGTGATACGGCCTTTAATTTCCATGCTTCCCGTTGTCTAGATTGTAGTTTTAGTCTTTTGTTGCTCATTCATAAATGGATATTTCAAATATTATTGGTGAGTACTAAGATCTTCTCTTTAATTAAAAGAATATTGCCACTCCGCTTTAAATTTTTATGGAGTAAAAGGATTACCAATTTGCACTTTCTGTCTTTGTTTTCTAATATTTTTTTTAACCCTATTCTAGATTGAGAATTTGCTTATTTTGGCCATCATGAAATGTGATACTCATGGCAGCAAAATGAAAGTAGTTTATAGACAGGTTAAATAATTTGACGGCTGAATGTCTTATTGCAGATGTTTACAATGCAAATTTGCATGGCCACAATAGAAAATCTATCAGAAATAATTCTTTTTCCACAGACAGCAAAAATTGTAATTTTACTTAAACTTTATTTTTAATGAATGCATTTTTTTAAACGTTTCGGTCAGTAAAATTCACACAATTAAAACTTGGAATTTTTGGATATATTGAAAATTATTAGAATTATATTTTCAATACATTCACATCCCTCGAATTTATTAATACATTTAAGGAATCAGACTCATAACATTTCACTATTAATCTTTTTACATCCTGATAGTGATTTGTTTTTAGGGTTTGAAATTTTTTTAGTTTTTAACAGTTCATATTTTTTTTTCTGCTTCTTTTCCCTGCATTTCTAAATACCTTGTGTTCTATTTCTTTAAATCCTGATACTCATATTTTTCTAACTGGTTTTCTATAATAATACTTAGCATTTTTGCTTCTTTTAAAATTAATGTAATTTCTCTTTTGTCAGGAATAAGCTATTCTACTAAATTATTTTCATGTTGAGTTCTTAGTGTGAGACCACCATCTTGGATTGAAAACTAATGGATACCAAAATTTTATTAGCAGCGATTTCAAAACTGTGCCTAAAAGACGTTTGGCGCATAGTGGACTGACAACAAATTAGCTCCCCCATATGAATATATATATATATATATATATATATATATATATATATATATATTGTTCCAATGTGTGGTATTTTTTTGAACAGTAGTTCATGGTCAACATGATAGTCACCTGACCATGGTTCAAGATTACGAGGTCCATTGCCCAAAGCCCTTCTGTAGCCGAACAGTGCCACGTTAATACTCTTTCACTCAGCAAGACAAGCCTTCATGTATACTAGTTAGAAAATCGTTTTTAAAAACCTTTAACCATTTTTTTAAAATTATGAATGCTTTATTTTTAATTTGTATTAATTTCATTTCTACTTGTAAGCTAAATCTTCATTTTTAATATATTTCCATTTATAATTTATTTTAAATTTTGCAGTTTTGAAATTTTCTCTTTGTTTATATTTTATGGATAAAAATTAATCTACAAATTTTATACTTTTTGCCTAAGACGATTTCATTCACATCATAGTCTTTGTCGTCATATTCAAAACAGTCATATGGGAGGAGCATGACACAACATATGTTATGCTAAATTTTGTAGATTGTCGTTTAGAATACTATATAATTACGGAACAACATTTGCAGAGATTTTACTCTAACAAGGAAACTTTTAAGATTCCACTCAGAACTAACTATCTATAAAATCTTCAGAATATAATTTAGATGACTCATGTATCCTAACATGTAATTTATTTGAAACACTGTTTGAAAGGCATTTTCACTTATATTTAGTAAGACATGCTATTGATTTCATAAAAATTAAAAAATTCTGTTTAATTACATGTTCCTTTACACATTAGAACTTCCCATATTTAAAATGATTTGATGTATATCACATAAAAATACAAGCTATTCTGTACAAATAAAGATGGAGTTGATGATAATATGCATTTTAGATAGTGTTTACAAAAGAATTCAACAAAAAATAACTTAAAACGGCATGTTGTTTCAAAAATTACGCTTGTATTCTTTTGTCGTTTTTTAATGTCTGATTTGTATGTGTACAATTTCCAGAATAAATATTTCAAAAGTATGATTTGGTTAGTTTTATTTTTCATGTTTACAGTGAATCATTAAAAAAAATGCTGTATACTAGTAAAATGGCTAAATTATGGTTCACTGGTCCTTAGATGTTATTTTTTCTTATAAATTAGTGCTGAAAACTTCTCTAAAAACTCTTTCCAGTTGGTTAAAAATTTATGAATTTTAAATGTTTTGTAAATGTAAAATTCTACTGTTTTAGTTGTTTTTACATTCTTCTAAGGCCAAAACTTTTTAAATATTTTAATTTTTGATTTAAAAAAACATTAACTTAAAAACTACAATATTTGTTTTCTTTGGTGATAGAGTATAAAATAAGTTAATATAAAAGTGAGTTTGATTTGTAACATATATTGCAATGCATTTTTATTTCCATCTGGATGGATTAAAAGGGAGTCCCAGTAGCTCGGTTGATAAGTGTTGAGAGCAGAAGTTGTGTATGTATTGATTTTTTTAAACAAAACAATTGATAAAAAAACACTTACTTACCTGGAGGCCTAATGAGACTTATTTTAGTCGGGTTTCTAAGTTTTTTTTTTCTTTCATGTTTACATACTATGTAAAGAAACTATTCCTTTCTTACTTTTATGTTTAGAAAATTTTTAATATGAAAAGTCTGTTATTCATCATAATGTTTTCAAGACACTTCTTAATGAATAATGTTTCCAAGATACTTATTGAAAGATTGATTTTAAATAAAAGTTTATTTTCTGTTTGTATTAGATTTTAAAGAGACAATACATTGCTTCTAGAAATATAAATATAACTTTTAATGAGACAAATTGCTTACACATTTGTTTAACTATTGTATCGAATCTTTTTTGTTATTTTCAAAGATTTAAATTTGAGGTATATAAGTTCAAAAATAATACAGTTTATGATCACATAGCAGTTGCGGTTGCATTTTTAAAACCAATGTTGGAACTTGCTTATACTTCAAAAACATTGGCGACATTATATAAAACGAAGTAGATGGTTATTAATTTACTGAGTACGAGACATGGTGAATTATCTTGAACGTTGGCACTTTTGCGATGATACGCAGGTGCCTTTTTGTAACACAATAAATGCAAAAAGAATTTAGATTTTCGAAGTTAAGTGGTAAAAACTTCATAAAATGTAAATTAAATAATATATAAGATGGAAAAAATGAAATTTACAACTTAAGTATCACACATATTTAGATCCCTTTAAATTTGATTTGATATATATCTGGATGTTAAAAATTCGTATTGAATACACAAACCATAAAATAAAAACGATACATACTCATATTTGACCCATAAAAACTCATACATGAGTGCATTACGCACTCATTTTGCTGTTATATTCTCAAATTTGAACCAGTAACAGGTTCAAACATGAGTATGTGATGCTTACAATTTTGAGTATGTAGTCGTTGCCAAAGATAAGAATGGACTATTCTCAAATTTGAGTATGTTTGCATCTGAGCTATTTTGAGTATGTGACGTATTTAAAAGTGAGTATTTTGTACTCAGTTCTGAATACCAGTTTTTCGCAGTGCAACAGGAAAAAATATGCCGGAACTGAGGCCCCATATGAAATGTAATTATACATATATTCTATCATTCTTTGTCATCAGTCAACATTATCTTAAGGTATCCGACTACGTTCGGAACCGTGATTTTGCAAAATCGTATAAATGGATAATATTTAGGATATTTAATGTCACTTAGATTAGAAAACGTATATAAAATTGTTTTAAGAATATTATTACAGTA
Organism: Trichonephila inaurata madagascariensis; assembly: GCA_019973955.1. Classification (NCBI taxonomy): domain Eukaryota; kingdom Metazoa; phylum Arthropoda; class Arachnida; order Araneae; family Nephilidae; genus Trichonephila; species Trichonephila inaurata. The sequence continues at coordinate 57,666 of BMAV01017964.1, read as the reverse complement.
AAAAATTATTTAAGTACAATGTTTTGACAAAAAAATGAACACAGAATGACCAATTTTCAAAACGTTCTCCTTTTACGGAAAATGCTTCTATTATAATAATTTTTTCCTGTATATAGCTCAGACCTCTGTACAGAGACTCAACTAGAATTTTTGACATATATAAGCTTAGAAGTGGATTTATTCATATTTTACTACAACAGAGGGAGAAATTTTAGGAAAAAAACGCCGATAATTATTTCAATTGGTGGTAACTCTGAAAATAATGTGAATTTTTCAAAACTCCTAGTACAGACCCCCTGAAAAAGTCTTTTCTTTTATATAAGCAAAATATTATTATTATAGAAGCATTTTTTATAAAAGGAGAACGTTTTGAAAAAAGGATATTCTAAGTTAATTTTTTTTTGCCAAAATATTGTATTTAAATAATTTTTTTTGTCATAATGTCCTTAAAACAATTTTATACATGCATTCTAATCTAAGTGACACTAAATATCATGAAAATTATCCATTTATGCTCTTTTTTAAAACCACGGTTCCGAACGTAGTCGGATACCTTAAGAAGTAATTTTTTAAGTAAAAATATGCCTTTGCAGGAAAAAAAAAGTAACACTTTCTTCATATATATATCAGGGGCATAGCTACCGCCGTATCAGCCGTATCAATGATACGGGGCCCCCAAGCTTCAGGGGCTCCAACATGTGTTAGCAAAATATCCTAAGCTATTAAGGAGCTTCAAAAAAGGGCACCTGAGAAATTTTGATACCGGACCCACCAAGGACTAGCTACGCCAGTGCATTTTCTGTAGTATTCCATCTCTACCAAATATTGTTTCTCATAACAACCTGAGAAAGTTTTGGCCGGGTTTTTCTCAACAGAAAAAAAAAATAATGAAAAAGTTTCTAAAAGTTATATAAATTATTTTTTAAACAAAATTGATTTTGAAATAATTTCTAATTCAATAATCATGAGAACTCAAAAAACCCAAAACATAATCAAGCAGAAATGATATTTTAGTAATGAAAATTGATATTAATAACCATTTCGAATTAAAAGAGTTGATTGTGTTTAAAAATATTTTTAATTAATTCAATTTAAGAGTGGAAAAATGCTTTAAAATGAAATCGAAACCAAAATATAACTTCAGAAAACTTCAAATGACTTAAAAACTAATTTGTTATCAGATCTGAAATTTGGTGACAATCTTCCCAATGATATGAGCCACAAGAAAATGCAAAAAAAAAAAAACTTGGTGCTATTGAAAATTGTAGGGTTACTGTGTAACGTTAAAAAAATAAAATAAAAAGAACCGTATTGTGCCTGAATTTTCTTTTTCGGGGGTATACAACTGATAGATTGTCAGGAAATTCTTCTTAATGTCGTTTTGATTGCACTGAAGTACGCAACTATAAAAAAAAGTGTAGATAAAAAAAATCCTATATGCATTGTACCATTAATTTCTTTTTAATGGAATACAGATACACTTAACGGAGAGTACGCTTACTCTTACACGGAGAAGATCTTGGAGTCAAGGATTTAGTTCAATTTTTGTGGGGTGGCAGATTCAGTTCCCCTGTTTGAAGAAGATATATAGTTATAGGAGCCACTAGTCAATAATTTTCTGGATCCGGGGCGTAACAATTTGAAAGGCCTTGGGAGCAGGGAAGATTAGTAACAGCCCTGCTGCGTGTTTTTTTCCATGGGATTTCCTGTTAACACCTTCTAGCAGTAGTGCAACAAAGGAATTTTTTCAAGGGGGGTTTCCCAGGGCAAAAGTCCACCATTCTTGTATCATGCTTCTTTTGATTTTGTCGATTTTCGGGAACAAAAAAGCAGTAAAAAACTAATTATTGAATAAATAATTAACATTAATTAATAAAATTAATTATTAATAACAAATAATTAAATTTTACGTACTATGTACTAAGAATTATAATCAATCGGGAAAAAAAATCAAGGGCTTTGGGGGGTGTCCGGACCCCTAGGACTCCTCCCTTGTGTGCGCCTCTACCTTATAGCTCTAAGAGTTCTGTGAGTCGGAAAAGTTTGAAGAGCACTGCGTATAACATGTATAACATTTTTAAAGGATAAAATAAGGAAGGATTTTAAGGATAAAAGGAAAGGATTTTAAGGATAAAAGAAAATTTTTAAAAGGATAAGTTTCAATATATAAGCGTAAAAAAAGAAATTTATTATTTCATATGAGTTAGTAGATATATTACAATAGAAAAACAATTTTATGAGTGAATCGGAAACAAGTAACATAAAAAAAAAAATTAAGTCAATTCCTACTTAGATCAACAAAGAAAAGTTTTGTTTTATATATATATATAGTTACTTTTTCTTAAGTAATTACCATTAATATAAATATGTATATACATATGACAGAATCACAATATTAAGTGACAAAATAGAAAGCGATTTTCTTATCTATATATGGTATTGGACAATTTTTTTTTTGTTTGCTACTATTTATATTCATTCATAAATCATATTCTGTGAAGTTAGGCCATTCCAAGTACGATGCGAACCCACGGCCTTTGGATTGGAAGTCCAACACTCTATCCATTGCTCTACAGGACACAACGAGCGATTTTCCTTTTTTTATGGTGTTGGACTGTTATTTTTGTTTGTTACTATTTATTCATTAATTGCAATTAACTAATGAATTAATATTGTACCAGAATTTTACTATGAAAACTAAAATACTGATTTGTTCACTAAGCATTGACTATGATTATTTTCGGATACTTTTATGGTTTGAAAATGAAACATGTGAATTTTAAATGAAAGCAAATTGTTATTATTGACATGTAGGCCGCGAGCTGCTATTTGCCCACCCCTGGGTTATCAGATCTGAAATTCTGGGCCCAGCTGCCCAATTACACTAATTTCCCTAAGTACTTTTTACAACAGCAAAAAATTTTCAACTTGCTGTAAAAATTAAGTACAAAATAAAACATATTCTCAAATTATTTATACTTTTAGTTATATGTTGATAAATACGCAAAAATTTCTGAGGATAACCATGCTTAAAAACTCCATTTTAAGTATAAATGCACTTTTAAGCGATTGTTGTAGGGGAAGGAACGGTCCGAACAGTTAAAACTAGAATTGAAATTTAAAAAAAAGAGTTCTTTTTTTTAAATTCAAGATATTATTTTGCATTCCGATTCTACAAAATAAAAAATTTTCTTTGTGTTTCCGTGGTTCGCTAAATATTTAATAATTATACTATTATTAAAAGTGTTTCAACTCGATCTCTTATTAACAGAATTAAAAACTAATTAAAATAAAGACTTAACTAAAAATTAAAATAAAGAAAATACTGCAAAGAAATTCCCAAAAATTGCAGCTTTTTTACCTACAGTCTACAAATCTGACTTATTTGGATTGTAATGGTAAGATTTTTTTTTCTCATGTTTTATTTATGTTGAATAATATAGTTCATATCACATTCGACTTTATTCTTACAAAGTTAAAACCTTATAGGAAATTCCTTGTAAAACAATGTGAAATAGATAGTATGTATAAAAGCAAACTCAGTGATGCAACAGCCCATAGAGGGCCAAGGCCTTCTGTGCCCTTCTCAATTTTCATGACCTTGGGCTCCGAGGAACATCAGTAGATATTCCTGCCATTCCTGTGATCTGTCTGACGCGAACCTCCCAGTGTTTAGTTCCCAAGCAAGCTTAATATTCATTTATCGACCCACTGAAGGGATGAAAGGCTGATTCGACCTTTTCTAGGCCAGGGTTTGAATCCCGGACTTGTGGCGTGGAAGCGGGATTCGCTACCCCCCACTCAGCCACTGGGCTTCAGATAATATATTTGAATAGTAAAAAAGAAGTTATAACGTTCCACGTTCTTTTAAGTCACGTATTATGAAACTAAGAAAAAAAAAAACGCAGTTTAAAAATTGCATACATTTATCATGAATTTTAAATTTATACATGTTTCAGTAAATAATTAAAATAAAATGAAGAACGCATAGATATTGCCTCAAAACATAAAACAATAAATTAATTATATTTAAAATAAAAATTTTAAATTATTCACCACTTCTTGTATATAACGGATTTGTTAATATTGTGTGAAATAAGTAGAAATCGCTATTTTCAATACAAATATCTATGTTATGCTGAAATCCAATAAACGTTCTTATCCTGTAATAACGTTTTGAGAAACTAAACTGCCTTCAGAAATGTCTTACGGTTTAAACTTTTTAAATCAGAGAAACTTTTAATTTTTATAACACTGTTTTGATTTATAATTTTAAAAATACTAAATTGAATAATTATTCATATCATGTAATAATTAAGTTTTTAATCTATATTTTGATCAATATTTTAAAAATTATTTGCCAGATTTGTTCAAAATGGATGGTCACTATAAAATGACACCTGATTCGTAATTCGAAACAATTACTCATGAATAATGAATTTATTTTGTAAGCTTAATTTAATTTGAACTAAACGTGACGAATATAAATATATAATTACTATATTAGAGAGGTATGATTTTATGAAATACTTGTGACCATTTTTTTCTTAGATATATAAAATCATAGACCCTATTTCTATAAACCTACAGCATGAAAAAAATAAAGTACGAAAGGCTGGTATTTTGCTGAATAATCTTTCGAGCAGACTGACACTAATAAGAAATCAAAATTCATTCAGCTGTTTTCTAAACGAGTCCAGAGATCTTGCAAATGAATGGAGTGTAATGCCATGCTTTCCGAAATGACAGAAAAAAAAACGCGCCTTTTTTTTTTAGTTTAGAAGACTAGAGCATTTAAGATCCAGAATCGTTTTTCAAAATCAATGTTGTATTATTGCTACTTAGGTGTGTTAATATCCCAAACCCGACAAAGATTTCAGTTTCCTTGATCCTAGCAATATTTTCGAAATCTTACAATCGGATAAACACGTATCCTTTTTAAACTAAGAAATAAAAAAAGGCCATAAAACTAGCTATTGAATATGATAAGTACTTAACACATAGTATCTATGAACAATTAAGTGCTTTAAAAAGCTGTTTAAAATCCGAAATTGAGAAAATCCATTCTATCAAATGTCTCGCAGAATTATTGGTACTTAATTTCAGTAGCCTCATCTCCAGTTTCCCCCGGATGATCTGATAGCATGCCCAGTATTTTATATTCTTTCTGTCACACAACTGCAACAACTGAAAGTTTTTCTAAACTAAAAATTACTAAAAATTATCTTAGAACTTTTATACGCCAAAATTGGTTTTCGGACTGAAGGCTACACAGTACCCTTTTTCAAAAAAATTTTTGGAGACAGTAACAGTAAAAATAATTTATGCTTTATATTCATACTATATTATTAAGTTGATTCTGAAAGCAAAAAGTCAATTCTTCTATTTAAACAACTAAGTTAATTCTTAAGTAATAAAGTTTTTAAATGCATTATGTCTATGTATACTTATTTTGACATTTTCATATAAGTTTTATCAATGTGATCATTTTTATTTATTTTGCAGAAAAGGGCCCCCACAGAATTTTTGATACGGGGCCCCACTAAGGGTTAGCTACTCCAGTGATATATATATATATCAAATAAACTACAAACAGTAAATAGCAGTGATTAAATAATTATATAAACAAAAAGTGTTTGAATCATAATTAAATATATTTTTTTTAATCCAGGCGCCTGGGCAACAATTTCCTCCATTCCTAAGGCAGTGCTGGTTTAAGTTCATTTCCCTAGGCACAGAAGATCTTGCCACTGGTGGATTGAAATGTATAACCACAAAATTTGGTTAAGTCCAGTTCATCCGGGCCCCTGGGCGCCCGCCCCAAGCTCCCAGTGGATAAACCGGCACTGGTGTGATGTTGTGTGTGTGCGTTGCGTGTGTTAGGATGGGGTCTTACAGTCTCAAGGGTTCCGTGAATCTATAAAGTTTGAAAAACATTTTTCTAGAAGATCAATACAATTTGCACGTTTATTTTCTTGTTCAGATAATGCCGGTTAATCAGAGACGGATTTAGGTTCGATGGCGCTCTAGGCCCAAGTTAATTTAATATAATAATAATAATAATAATACGAATAAATATAATATATAATAATATAATAATATATATTATATAATAATATATATTATTATAATATATAATATATAATAATAATACGAATAGTAATAATAGATTCGAATTAAATTTAGGTATTGAATTTAGGCATGAATTACGCCTCACATTATGTAAAACTGTAAAATTTTCAAGCGAGATTTAAAAAAAATAATAAAGTTTTTGAGTAACCGGACAAAGGTGAATTAATATTTTGTGTTATAGTGATGAACAAACAAACGCTACATTTAGGTTTTTGAAGAAAATATATGAAAAATCTAATGCCAATAGATAAATACTATACTTAACGAAAGTGGCCGTGGTAGCCGAGTGGTATAGGTATCGGATCGGGGCTTGCCTTGTCACGAGTTCGAGCCCCGCACCATTAAAAACCCGCCGTGTAGGGCAGCGATGCACACGTTAAATTTGTCGACAGCTGGAACGTCCTCCCGTTGGTGTGGTAGTTAGGAGAGGGGGTGCTAGCTCAGGTGTCGTCCACATCACTTGAACATGGTTCAAAATTACGTTGTCCGTCACCAAAAGCCCTCTTGTAGCTGAACAGTGAGACGTTAATATTTAATCAATCAATACTTAACGAAAATTTTTTAATACCTACTTGTTAGATATTTTAAATTTTACTACTTACACGATTAATTATTTAAAAAAAAATAATTCTACCCTTTTAATATTGACATCTTGAGGTTGTCAAAGCAAGAAAAGAAGCATTAAAATTCCGTCTTACAATTGATAAAACACAAAATTGATTTCAAATTTTTGCCGCCTCGAAACATTTGCAGCCCTAGGCCCGGGCATCGCGGGCCATAGCCTAAATCCATCACTGCGGTTAATCGACTTTCCTATAATCAGATTGTGTATGTAATTCCTATAATGAGATTGTGTGATTCTTTTTATGTATTATTTTATTCCCATATGTTTGTTACTTAACAAAGAGCGATTACATAATATAGATGAAGGAAAAAAAGAAGAGGATTAGGTCTGCTTAACAATAAAAATTCAACTTTCAGCCTCCGCTCTCTGAAGATTTATTTCAATTTACTCTTCTCAACATCTCGTGTTAATTTTTTTTCTTTCACATACAGAACCCACTCACATCACAACTCCCTTAATTAAATAAGAACTTTTACATGAAAAGAAAAATCGTTTGCCATTTTTTTCACTCGAGAAGAAAAGGCTTCCTTATCATCTGTGGGCAACGGAGCTAGTCATATCGCTATTTTATCGACTGGCCTTCGACTTTAATTATTTCTTCTCAAGCTGTGGCAACAACCCTCGTTTTGCTTTTTGATGCAGAAAACAACAAGAATAACGTTTCTGAACTATGATGGAACAAATACAAAATAGATAAAAGAAGTAAATCGAGCCTGAAGGTGGCTCGCCAAATCCGCTAAAAGGATAATAATAGGTTGCAGCAGCATAATTGCTCGATCTTATCTTATCAGATCTTGTCCATCTAAATGTTCCATGAATTACTTAAGCAAAACAGTTGCATTTGCGTTGCTGGAGGGTTAATAGAATATATTGTCATCGTATTGTTATAATTATTAGCAATGGATCCACCTTGGTACACCTCCTGTAAATATTTTTCCCCCCTGGTGTTTGAGGAATGTGTTAGTATTCCCGTTAATGATTATAAAGTAGCTTGAATGATGCAGAAAAGTGTATTCTAATATTGGGTTACGTTCACAAAAGAATTCAGAATTTTCTCCTTTCTTTTTCAGGGAAGGGCAGAAAGTACTCAGATGTGTTAAAATCCTTGTTAATTTCATAGTAATAATTCAAAACACTGTTACTCTAATAAGAGTTCTCTTCAATCGTAATTATCGCATTCAACTCTGTTAAATAAATTCTTTCGATAACAAAATTCCAGAAAAATAGTCATGGATTCTTACAGAATATTTCAATTTTTCTTCCCTGAGGAGCTTTACAAGAATTGAATTGTGGGATTAACTTCCAGGAAAATTGGATCATACCAGAAATAAAACTCGGCTGAAATTATTTACGAATGTTAATATATCAAAACATTTGTGGTGTCTGTTTTTTGTTCAAATACTCAAACTGACATTTTAAACAAACACAAGTGTCACATTAATTGTGAAGTAATAAAACATTTTGAATGTTGTACGATAATAAAATATTTCGAATAATTTGTTGCTTTTTACTTGGCCCACCAACCGATTTGGGTTGGGCACTCCTGGTCTAAAACAGTAATTCAAGAAGTGGTCCATATAGACAGCCAGGGGTCTATGACAACCTGAAAGGGGTTCACGTCAGCGAAAAAATAATTTGGGGGTCCATTAGGTGTAAATGGTGGCCTATGATAGTGACTCTCATTGAACCACAGACCATGTCTTTAATTTTAAAAGAAAATTTAATCAAGTGGAAACCACAGATATTTTACCTATTTAACAGATTTATTTACTAAATTTAATCTTCGTTTGTTACTATAAGGTTACAGCACAAATTTTATTAAAACAAGGACCATTTCAGCGTTTTTTTCTGGAGTTAAGCGAAAAAAGTATGTGTCAAGACGTTTTAACTTACGTTCAACATTTAAAATATCATTTATTCAGATTCTGAAACTATGTTTGAGAATGCTTTGACTATGGTAATATCACAGTTGGCACTTAATTCATATGGTCACATTGAAAAAAAAATGTCATATTACAATAGGACTGATTGGAATAGGCACTAAAAAGATCTAAAAGTAAAGTTTAGAAACGGATGTCAGCCATTTTGGCTTTAAAAAGACATACCTGTTATTTATCTCGATTTATGGAATATTGTGAGAAAAATTTTAACTGCTTTCCCTAGTGAAAAGGATTCCAAAGGATCCCAATTTCCAAAACAAAAAAAGGGAGAACACACACACAAAATAACTGTACACTACTAACAGAGGAGAGAAAAAATTAGGGTTACACCTGACCAGATTGATACTAAATGTTGGTTATTGAAACACCAGATACATCCCTCCTATTAAAAGCATTTGTTTATTGTTCAATTATTTCATGTAACAGTTATTTTATGTATTAATTAAATTTTAAATTAATTAATTAACACGTGCTACTAAAGTTTTAAACACTATACTTCACCATAGTTTGAAATTTAACTCTTTTATAGTAAATAGTAGTACCAGCTGTCAGAAAGATATTTAAGTTCACAAGTTTGAAAAAAATATATATCTTTAAACACAGTTTTTTTGTGTCAAACACTGTTATAATTACATTTAGAATAGAGATATGGTCTCTAATGGATCATTATTATATTCCCCAGTCATTAAACAAACTATCCAGGGAGTGATAACTTACACCTGGCAAGGGGGTTCAGTGCCGATAACTTTTCTATTATGTTTCAGAAATTTGAATGAAAAAGATAAAGGTACGAAAATATAAACTAATAGCGTTTCATATAAGTAAATGATCATGTTTTTTTTTACATACAGCTTCAATTTTGGATTAAAAAAATGGACAGTACTCAATTTATCCCTAAAATATTGTGAATGCTTGACATACAGTGTTATAGTTACTTATAATTATGTTATATTACTCTACCAGATTCAATTTATAAGAAAGTGAAGATTAATAAATAATTACATAATTTGAATATGTTTTAGGAACTTTCAAAGCAGTAGTGTGTAGTATATATTTTACAGGATTAAATATTTTTAAAATTTTTATCATTATTCTCAAAGAGCTTTAATAGAAGCACTTTCGAAGTGGAATTTCACTTCACGAATTATGTTCGCTAAGGAAGGTTGCAATGTACTTCATAATACGTCACTCTTATCTTTCTACATTCTAGTTTAAAGGAAAAGATATTGATTTCAAAATCAAAAATACATTTGGAATATATATATATATATATATATATATATATATGTTGTTAGAAATAAATATTTCCATATCTTTTCATCTAAGAATTTTTCAAAATGTCAATAAATAATAATTTAATTTAAATTTCCTAAGCTTATGGTTTTTAAATTTAAAACCGATTTGTATTTATTCATCAGCTAAACAATTGTTTGCTACTCATGAAAAATATTACATCAAACTCTTTTCATAAAGTATTTTTTCGTAAATTGCCATTTTCTTTCATGAAATATTCAGCTCTGCTTTTGTTTGATATGAGTTTAACAGATTAATCCTTTTGCTGTTAAAAAGATAAAGACTCCTTTTAGATACGTCTTAGAATTTTATGTTTATTTACAGCAAGGTATTTTATCGCTAAGTCACACTGATTTTTATTCCGCTTTTGCATTTTCATAATAATGGATATTTTCATACTTTTCTAATGTATTTCAGAAATTTTAATGAAAAATAAAACGGTACGAATATACATAAATTTACGATACTATCTATTGAATGATAAGAGAGTGGTGATAACGAAGTAGATTTAGGAAACATATAAATTCTAAACATTGACTCATAGCCTGGCGATTAGAGGTAATTTTTTAAAAGGTCAAAGGTGTTAAAAAAGTAAAGAGATGAAACTGTTGTGTAAAAATTATTTTGAATTGTGTATAATTGACAAAAAAAAAAAAAATCAAAAGATAAATTAACTTGAGAGAGAAAACTTTCCGTAGAAAATGAGTTATATTACCGTAAAATCCGTCGCGCATAACGCACACTTTGGACACAATAAAGATCGAAATGTATGGGTGCGTGTTATACGCCGGGTATAAAAATGAGAGCTTTAAAAACAAAAACAAAAAAAAAATATTTCATAGGGAAAAAATTAGACTACTACATAGTTCGAAATGCTGTTTATTTAAAAGAAATGACATTCCTTAAGATTTTAAAATGTTGTATTTCTAGAAATATACTCTTTTTTATCTAAAGCTTGGAGTAAAACCTCGAAAAAATGGCTTAAAAAATAAGAGCATTGCTCAAGTATATTTCAGGTTTCTTCCTAAAAAAGGGGGTGCGCGTTATACGGCGAATTTACCTAAAAATTAAAAACTGCTTACTGAAAGTATTGGTGCGCGTTATATCTCAGATTTTACGGTATATAAAGAATATTCCTTCATTTCTGTGTGCGCTGGCTCTCTAAAGAGAGGTTTGGAAATTTGAGGGAGCGTGTTTTAAAATATCTGGAAGAAAATTAATTGCCCAGTGAGGGCTTGTTACTGAAGAATGAAGATTGGCTAAAGAATTTAGCTTTTCTTACCGATCTTAAGGAACCTTTAAGTATTTTAAGTTTAAGATTACAGGGAAAAAACTGTACTTTTCCTAAATTAATTGATCATTTACCTTTTGTGAACAAACTTTAGCTTTCTCTGTCTCGATTTTAAAGAAAAAAAGATAAACAATCTTCACATTAATACAGGGACTATCTATCAAAGTAAATAATATTCCAAGCTGTGATAGATTTAAAAAATTAAAATCCATGTTACAGGATTCATTCAGTGCTAGGTTTCAGGATTTTCAAGATGATAAAAAAAGGAATGTTGATCTCTTCATAAATCCGTTTTCAAGTATTCCGTAAGACATTAATTGTTACCCACCTGAAATTCAAATTAGAATCATTGACCAAAATACACTAAAAAATAAATATAAAGAATTTGTGAGAACTTCAAGTGATCCAAATTATATTATTGAATTTTTGAACCAAAATAAGTCTTTTTCCATTTTTTCAAAATTGTAAGCCATTTTGTGGCAATATTACATATTTCGAAATTAATTTTTTTAATATTTTTCCTTTAATCTACATACCATACAACATCTTTTCCACATAGATAAGTTCCGATTAATAAGAATTTTTTTTTCTCCATAGAACCGCAATTACCCCTAATGAATATGTACTAGGGAAATCTGTGAACGTACACGAATTTTTTTCTACCTTTTTCTCAGAATTTCATATTGCTGGTTTTTGTGTAGATCAGGGGTGTTCAGCCCGGCCCGGGCCACATGTGGCCCGCCTTGAATAATTTTGTGGCCCGCGAGATTCTTTACAACTTTACAGAATTCGAATATTTTGTACAATATTTTTTGTTCAAAGAATTTTTTTTTTTTGTTTTTTTGTAAAAAATAAATCCCATAACTGTTATTATTTTATCACAATGCTTCTGTTACTGCGAATCTCTTTTTTTTCTAAATTGAAATTTATCAAACATAAATCGTGCTCAAACTTAACGCACGAAAATCTGCATCATCAATTACGATACGCAAATACGCATGCATTGAGATCGACTCGCAAAAACTAAGTGAAAGAGTTGAGAAACAGATATCTCACTAATTAAATAAATTAAACTTTATTTGATCATTGCATCATTATTATTATACTATCTATGTTTGTATACATGAAAAACAATGAAAACAATAATAATACATCAGTCTGTTTTAAATTTTCACTCCAACAAATGTTTGTAATGGATCCAAATTTAATATAAAAATATATATTTTTATATACAGCCCGCGGGATTGTAAAGTTCTTGCGAAGTGGCCCGCGAGGTCATTTGAGTTGGCCACCCCTGGTGTAGATAATGTAGCGTGTAATTGACTTTTTTCTATCGTGTCTTCTTTGAACTGTGGCCAGGACAGGTCATGGTCATGGTGGAGCATGGGGTCAGGTGTCGTCCTTTTCACTTGACCGAGGTTCAAAATTATTAGGTCCATCGCTAATAGCCCTCGCATTGCTTTGGAGTTCGATGCGAACAAAAATCAAGTCAAATCGTTTCCTTTGAAGGTCAAATTTGTTTTCCAAATTCACAAAAGAATCAAAACGAAAAAGAAATTTGGGGGAGTTTCTCTCGTTTTTCGTTTGTAAATGACCCTGTGAATGTTTATCTTTCCAAGAATCATTAACTTTACAGAATTCCAAGCAACCGTCAATGAAACTTTCACATCTGCCAAAGCGAACCGATTGGTGGGCGAAAAAAGAAGAGGAGTGGGAATCATAAACATTGGTAAGCAACCGAAACTAATGTAAGATTTTTATGGTTGTTTTGAAACTCCTCAAGTATATCCAAAGTTCACAGTTGGTCCTCAGTGAGTTGTAAATGTTATTGTCAAAGAAAAACGAGTGATCACTACAAAAACAATATATTTACTCGTCAAAAAAACCTATTATTCATACAGAAATCAAATTTCCAAAAAGACCTTTGAGGCTATCTTCGGCTAATGTTAAAGAATAGGCGCCAAATTCGGAATATTTTTTCAGATATAAAAGTACACACACACACACACACACACACACACACACACACACACACACACACACACACACACACACACACACACACACACACACACACACACACACACACACACACAAACATTAATATTATATTCTGTGGCTACACTATCCTGTAGAGAATCACTTATTTTATCATACTACTCATTTTTATCCGAGTTGTGACACATTTTTTTTCTTTTTCAAAATGTGTTCTGCATTTTTTTCCTATACCGTAATGTTAAATGAGCTATCCCTTCACATGTTTAAAAAAAACTAATTATTTATGAAATATTTTGAAATTTTAAAAACACTGCATTATAAACAAATGCATGAGTTACAATGTCACAAATTTTTATAAAAATTGAGTCCGAAATGTGCTCCGCGTCAAGTTCACGCTCTCAATATATATGGCGAAAACAGCCTTAAAAAGAATTATTTATTTTACATTTAGTTTTGAAAGATGCACAGTCTGTTTTATACTTGGAAGTGTTTATTATTGTCTCGTTCTGAAGTTATTACCTTGTCTATTAAGTTTTATTATACGTCAAAAAAATTGGCTAAAATATTCACATTCAAACATGTCTCGAATCTTCAGTTTTTTTACTTCAGAATTTTACTTTACAGAATGGTGATGGTAAATATGTTTCCCGTTCCAACTTCCTTCTATTCGAATTTGTAAAGTTTTTGCGTTTATACTTCACACCAGGGGTCGGCAATCTGTGTTAGCTGTGGCGTGCCAAACCAATCTACCAATATGACAGCGTGCCACACAGAAGGGCACTTTTGAAACAATTCTAATCCCGTGATAATGCATGCAGAGTTAGAGAATAGAGGTGAATAATACAGATTTACAGTTTTATTACACATTAATTTTGCATCACATAAAAATATTTCTTAGCATAAAAATAAACAGCATAAAATATAACTATTTCTTCAACAGCAATAAAATTTAAATTTGTACATATAATGTATTCTTAAACATATTTATTAAAGTAGGAAAAAGACAAAATAAAATATACGCGTATTTCCCTCCACTATAGTTGAATAAAAAAAATAAAAATTTAATGCGAATCTAGTGCTTGCATCACTCTACTTTCATATCGCAAAATCAGGGTTATAATGTGCAGTGGCGCACACAAGGGGTCCTGGGGGTCCGGACCCCCCCAAAGCCCTTGATATTTTCTCCGATTGATTATAATTTTAAGTATATAGTGCGTAAAATTTAATTAAGTATTTGTTATTAATTATTAATTTTATTAATTAATGTTAATTATTTATTCAATAATTAGTTTTTTAATGTGTTTTGTTCCCAAAAATCGTCAAAATCAAAAGGAGCATGATACAAGAATGGTGAACTTTCAACCCGGCCTTCCCCTTGAAAAATTCCTGTGTGCGCTACTGATAATGTGTGACTCAGTTCGACACGATTCTGATCATTCAGTAGTTCGAATACAGACTCAAAATATTTTTCATTTGAGGAAAGATTTTTTTTTATTTTGATTTATAGAACTAAAAGCGTAAATCAGAGTACATGTAGTTTTCTCTCTTCAAGCAATTAATCTCTGCAACACAATGACATTCAGTAATTTACAAAATAACTGTAAATTTATCTTTAGATTCTTTCAGATTTTTTGGTAATTCCGCAAAAGGCTACAATTTTGAAAATGTTTGTCAAATAAGGTCCATTACAAATTTATCAACTCCCCTTCATTCAAAAACTGACAAATTTGTAGTGTAGTACAGAGTGTCACTGAGAATTGTACTGCGTGCCACATGTGGCAAGCGTGCCATAGGTTGCCGACCCCTGCTTTACCCTTTCTTAACTAAATATTTAAGGGAACACGGTACCTTATACACACAATTTTTTTATTTATATATTTATATGAAAATGTTTACATGTATCCTATTTGAACACAAATGAAATATACATTTCAGAAGGAAAATATCATTTTTAAACAAACAATTATTTTTAATTTTAATATTTTTAGAAATATCTCAATATTTTCGAATTCCTACTCATACAAATTCTAATATTTTTGGACAATTTTTCTTCCGAAAATTCTTAGAAGCGTTCCTCATAATTCTATGCAGCAATTGGTATTACGTGTGATAGTTTTATTTGTACAATATTTTTCGTCTCAAACACTACAAAAAAAAAAAAAAAAAAAACATTTATATCTAATTTAGGGGAATTTTTCAAAAGTAAATAATTATTCACCTAAATCCTTATTCCACACACAGAGAATCAACAAACATGCTTTACAAAACAACTAGAAAAGGTTTCGAAACTTAATATTGAATATAAAAAAAGACTTAGTACTTTACATATACACGGTTATCGTAAAAAAAAAATACTTTGACATACTTTTAAAAAAAATGTTACTAAACTGGCTAAATAATGTAGCTAGAGCTACAAATATTTGAATTAAAATGATGTAATAACAAAATTCGATATTTTGATCATTTTACGGTAATGTGTCTACCTAAAATGAGGTAAGAAATAACGTAAAATCCGGCGTATAACGCGCATTTTTAACACAAAGAATAAGATCGTAGTTTACAGGTGCGCGTTACAGGGTATAAAAATGAGAACTTAAAAAATAAAAAAATAAGATGAGCATAAAAAAAAAATTAAAACTTCTACAAAGATCCGAATATTGTTTATTTAAAATAAATTACATTTGCTAATTAACTCGAGGGAATTGTGTGCGTGAAGAGAATGAGGGAGATGAAGAGTTGTAGTTCTAGATGTAAATTATTTTTTCATAATCTTGACATAATATCTCGAAAAAATGATTTCAAAACGTAATAGCATTGCACACATACATTTCAGGTTCCTTCTTAAGAAAGGGGGTGCGCGTTATACGGCGAATATATCTAAAAATCAAAAAATGCAGCTTGAAAGTATGAGTGCGCGTTATACGCCGAATTTTACGATACATACTTTTCTCTCTCCTAAACATGAAAGCAATCCAATTCCTCTTGATCGGAATAAGAGCAGCTGTGTATTCTTTTAAGAAATGGTATACATTAACAACCTGTAAAATGTATTAAGATATCCGGCTACTTAAGACTTTTTAAAAAAAATGGAGATATGAAGATTTTTTTGTGGTTTTTTGATTTATTTAGTACATTTTAAGAAAAAAAAGGCTAAAATTAAGTAAAGAAAAATAAATTATTACTTCAAATATGGGAAAAAATGGGTAAAAATTGACAAAAAATTACATAAATGGGGCCCGCTCAGTACAAATAGTAAATGAACAAATTCTCAATTTTTCAAGTTTGATGAATTACTTTGCTATTCCTTTTTGAAATGACCCTTCAGAATAAAAGATATTTTATTTTTTACAAAAACTAGAGCACTTTATCTTAGCTATTATATGGAATTGCTTAAAAAAACAGTGATTATATTCACATAAAGAATTGTAAATTTTGTAATAAAGCAGTGATTGATAAATCTGAAAGTTAAAACACTTCTACTGTTATACAGAGCATACACAAAAAATTTCAGCAAATTATTTAAAAAAATTTTTGAGCAATCGCTGTCCCCGTTTGAACTTTTCAAAAAAAAATTGGCAGTTATAGAGACTACCGATAGAAGTGAAAACTTAGAACTTTTAGTATTAAACTTTGAAATTTCATAATGTTTGAATTAAAATTATCAACATCAATCCGGTTTTCACATCTATTGATACTCCGAGCAACAATTATATGCATGTTTATATGGTTTTTTATTATTCAAATATATTACGGGTTATACAAGATCATGACAAAATATAAATACAATTCAATTGAAATAACAATTAATATACAATCATTATTTATGGATAGTATTTGTATTTACTTAAGGTTTCCGGCTACGTTCGGAATTGTAGTCTTGTAAAAGCGTACAAACGAATATTTTTTAAAATATTTAGTGTTTTTTAGATCAGAATACGCGTATAAAATTGTTTTAAAAATATTATTACAATAAAAATTATTTAAATGCAATATTCTGGCAAAAAATGAACTTTGAATTATTTATTTTCAAAATGTTCTCCTTTTATGAAAAATGCCTCTGTAAAAATAATATTTTGCATATACATGGCTAAGACTTCTCCAGAGAGCCTGAACTAGGATTTTATAAAAATTCACATTATTTTCAGAGTTACTACCAACTGAAATAATTATCGGTGTTTTTTTGTTAAAAATTCTCCACTCGGATGTATTAAATCATGAATAAATCCACTTCTAAGTTAAATATTTCAAGTATCTTAGTCCAGACTCTGTACAGAGGCCTGAGCTATATATAGGCAAAATATATTTATTATAGAAGCATTTTCCATAAATGGAGACTGTTTTGAAAATAAACAATTCTAAATTCCTTTTTTGCCGAAAAATTGCATTGAATAAACTTCTTACTGCAACAATATGTTTAAAACAATTTCATACATGCATTCTAATCTAAGTGACACTAAATATTAAAAAAAATATTCGTTTTTATGCTTTTACAAAATCACGGTTCCGAACGTAGTCGGATACCTTAAATTTCAATGTACTTGATTTTTAACATTATTTTAATTGTTTGCATCATTGTCATCAATAATTTCAACAATACTTAGACTTTTTATACTTTCAATTATTTCATCATCACGTGGAAGAATATTTTGAGGATTTGATGCATAGTTTACCATTATTGGTTCATCTAATTGTTTAACATAACACATGAGCATGTCGGTGACGTGAACCCATAAGATTTCCCCCTACCAAAAAGTGCCCAACGTGGCTATAGAAGTTTTCACTTAAAAAAAAGCACATTTCAAGTAAAACGCATTTTAAAGTTTGACATCTTGTGTAATGTTATGGCATCTGCTTTTACTAAAACAATTGTAGTTTTTTTTGTTCTAGTGAATGAAAAATAAAAAACTTGGTATTTTTATAAAGCTAATGACCTATAAAACAAATCATAAAAAATAATCATGACTTTAGGGTAGTTGGATACCTTAATGTGTTTAAATGTTACATTTCTCAGGGTTCTATTCTCGGGCTGGGCAAGGTCGACTCAACCTTTCATCCATACTGCAGTGGGTCGATAAATGAGCCCAAACTTGCTTGAGCAAACACTGGGGCTCGCTTGAAATGACCCTGATCGGGGCATCGCTTCCCTGCACCTCAGCGCCCAATGGTTATGTATACTGGGATGGGCACAGTAGGCCCTGGACATCATGGGCTGTTGTGCCACTGAGTTTGAGTAATGTTATAGTTCATATAAATTCCAGGTTGTCACGACACATTTTTTGCTACCCAATAATATTAGTAGAAGAGATTTCTTAGAATATTTCACACGAGAACAATTTGCGGCATCCTTACGGGTAAGAACATCTGAAATAGTAAACATTTTTCCTCCAAGGAAAAAGATTTAACGACGCTTAACTGAAACAGCTTTGCAAATAATAATAAATAAATTGTGTAATTTGCGTTTTAATTTCTTTACTTTAAGCAAATCATATTTACAAGTATTAAATTAAATTAAATATAACACACACACACACAATAAATTTATATTATTTAGTTGATACAGTTTTAAAAATCAAGGTGAAAAACTGATTAAATCATTTTTATATTCTTGGATAACACAAATTAAATGTCAGTTACGATTCAATAAGATTTGGAACAGAAAATAATCAGACAATTATTAAACATGGTTTGTGAGTTTTAAAAATAAATTAGTGAAAATAATTCTTCTACTCGATGTTCATATCTCGAAGCTATAAAAATTGGATAAGGCAATTACAAATAAGTAATCATGCATAAAAAAAAAATGGTTTCATAACCTTTCGCTACACTGTTATCAAAATTCTTTCCTATTTTAATAAATCTGAAAATAATTTTCTTTTAAAATAACCTCTATCTTAATGAAATTTTACATCTTAAGAAGTATTAAAAAAATCAAAAAGTATTTTATCTAAATAGAGACCTTTTATAAGGAAACAATATATTAAAACAAATAGCATTCATACTACGAGGTTAAATTTTTTTTATTGAACTTCTCTCTCTCCTTTCAAATAATTCCCATGTAAGCTTCGATATGCACAGACTATGCATATCGATATGAAGTTCTACAATTATTTAGCTTCTCTTTTTGTTGTCTGGATCTTTAGTTACTTCAAAGAAGTAATCAAAAATTGTTTCCTTTTTCCAAAACACTGTGAAGTTGCCCCCTTCGGGTGCCCTTCTCCTTGATTATCAGCGTGAGCTAGAGGTGTAGGAATATCGAAAGAACTAGAAGTTGCCATGATCTTAATTTGACTTTATTAAGATCTTAAAACTTAAACATCTAACAGATTAGATAATAATAATATATGTGAGAGAATCTAAGGTGGTTAAACACACAATATATATATATATATATATATATATATATATATATATATATATATATATATATATATATATATATATATATATATATATTACCGAAATAACGTAACCCGGACCACTATCAATAACTAACTCGCCTAAACTCAATTCCAATACTATCACAGATCCTAATATTAAATAGTCAATCCTACCTTAATTTCGATCGCCCGATCCAATCTTACTGAAAGTTGCGTATATAATGGAGTGCAATGGTATGCACCTTGACCTAATGGCTCTATGTCAGGAATAATTTATGTTAGCTGTCACTTAATCTTTCTCGAACCTCTTCACGCTTGAATCATTGATTATCATAACATTCCTCAAATTGCCATACCGTTTACTCTAACTTCTGATATTTAAAAGCTTCCTAATTTGCATCTTTCCTTCACGCTTCACTTCTTGGGTTTGGTTGGAAAAGAGTTGCCATTAATTCTGACCCCAAAGAACCCAAAGGACATGTTAATGAAAAGACGCGTGAGCCCGTCACAACACGGTGATAAAAATGTCAGTGTGTTTGTTAATTCATTTTCACTATATAACCCTTTATACAATTTTCTGATGAATTCTAAAACCCTATCAATTCAAGAAGATTATCATTTGAAAAATTAGACGTCAAACAATTAAGTACCTTTTTTTCATGGACAAATATTAAAAGAAGTTCAAAGTCTTCAGATAACAAATAAGAAAGATGAGTGAGTGCTTTTCAATATGATGGAGTAGTCTACACTAATACTGCTATAATGTATATGCTAATTGTTGTTTTAAATAATTGGAAACACAATATAGCATGTCAGTGCATACTAGTAATCTCATATTTGAAGGCATTTCCGTAGAATACAGAAGATTTCTGAAAAAAATTATACTTGATGAAATGATTTTAAGTATTTTGTTCATGTTCATTTCAAACTTTCTCATTTTAATATTATTAGAGAGTAAAGCAGAACAAAAATTCTTTTAAGCTTTGGTGGGAAGAAGGAATCATTTGATTTGAGTGGTGAAATTTTTTAATAACAGACCGAAAATTATACAAATCACACCATGGGTAGATCATAATGTTTAAAGTACTAAATTAAAAGAAATTCGGAATTTTTATCTTTATTTAATTATTTCGAATGGATAATTGAAGAAAGCCATTTAACATTATACCTTAAATTAAATTCATGGCCCATTGAATGAAACCTAGTTTTTAATTGTTTACAATCAAGCGAGAACCTGAAATTTTCTGATATTAAAGTTTAACCTATTAGTAAAGCATAAAAGAAACTATGCATTTATGAATGTAAACGAGAATAATCTTAAATGAAAGAAAAATGCAAGCTGTTTTTATTACTTTTCTTCACTTGTATTATTATTGTATTGTACACGAGAAAGGAAAGAATTAAAACGCACGCTTGAGACTAATATTATGCTCAACTTTAGGAGAGAGCATGATGAGGCCGGAACTATCCAGTGAATGTCTTATCAAGCACTTATGATTAATCAAATTTTATTAATATCTGACCAGTATTTTTTGAGTGGATTCATCCAAGAGTCGATTTTCCTTTAAGGTATCCGACTGCGACCGTGATTTTAAAAAAGCGAATCAATGGATAATTTTCATGATATTTAGTGTTACTTAGATTAGAATACATGTATAAAATGGATTTAAGGACATTTTGACAAAAAAAATTTATTGAAATACAATATTTCGGCAAAAAATTAACTTAGAATAACCTTTTTTCAAAATGTTCTCCTTTTGTGAAAAATACTTCTATTACAATAATATTTTGCCTGTATATATCTCAAACCTCTGTACAGAGGCTCAACTATGATTTTTGAAAAATTCACATTATTTTCAGAGTTACCACCAATTGAAATAATTATCGGCGTTTTTTTTTCTTAAAATTTCTCCCCTCTGTTGTCGTAAAACATTGTAACGTCGTGAGTAGGTAACAAATAAAAGATTGTCACAGTTTAATTTTAAAATAAAAGAATTATTTATTCGCTTCATAGGTTACTATATATGAAGTAATAAAGTCCAAGTTATATGCCAAGCCGGTGCAGTCCGTCTTAGTCATCTTTTTGAAGAAAGGCACTCGCTCAACTCTCCACGCCACCGGCGTTCCTCGTCTCCTCTCGTTCCTCTCCAATCTCTTTTTTCAGGGCTCCTCCCAAGTTTTCTCCATCCAGGGCTCTCCTCAAGTGTTTCCATCCAGGGCTCTCCTACCTGTCTCCTAAAAAAATCCTTTTAAACACCAGGGGCTGGTCCCCAACACGCCTCTCGTCTCTTCTCGTTGGCAGGCCACAAAAGTCTCCTTTCGTCCCCGGGCCACAGTCGCGTCCTATTTGTGCGGCACACACAAATGCACTCCCGGTCAGTCTGGAATGTAAAGGCGCCAGTAGTCTCATGAAACACCTGGTCTTTATGCATTGTCCCAAATTGGTTCCATAAACTCATTCTCTCGACACCTGCCATGGCGACCTTGTTCTATTCAGACAGGCTTCGCCTATTGTCAATGTGGTTCCGGCTCTCTTTGACCATTATGACTACCAGACTGGGGTGTCAGCGTTTGCCCGAGATCAGACAATAAACAATGACCTCATGGCCACGTGCACTTGTCACCTAACATCTGTTCGGAGCCATAAAACTTAGCATGAATGGAATGGTGGGGTTCACCCCAATCGAAGACGTCACAACATGGATAAACCCACTTCTAAGCTATATATTTCAAAAATTCTAGTTGAGCCTCTGTACAGAGGTCTGAGCTATATACAGGGAAAATATTATTATAATAGAAGCATTTTTCACAAAAGGAGAATATTTTGAAAATGGGTCATTCTGTGTTCATTTTTGGTCAAAATATTGTACTTAAATAATTTTTTATTGCAATACTATTCTTAAAACAATTTTATATACATTTTCTGATCTAAGCGACACTAAATCTCATAAATATTATCCATTATACGCTTTTGCAAAATCACGGTTCCGCACGTACTCGGATACCTTAAAACATTTTTGAAAATTCTTACGTTTTTAAAATTCATATGCTTATAGAAAAATATTAAGTTGAACAAAATGCAAGATCTTTTAATTCACGTAACAGAGAATTTAATACTGAATTCAATACAAAAAAAAAATAAATAATTGCAATGCTAAAAAGTTATACTGCAATAACTATCGAAAGACCCCGCTTAACGCTGTTTCGGTTTAACGTTCTTTTATTTGAATTGTGGGGTTCTACCCATCTTCCCATAACCACATTATTTACAAGATGAGATAACCTTGTTTAATGCTGTCTCATATTACGCTTTACTTTGATGGAACCCCTCATTAAGCGGGATCTTACTGCACATTAGATACTGATGTGTGTGGTAGCTGTGAATTATATAATTATCAGTACTTAGTAAAGTATTTTTTATTACAGTTTCACATCGATGTTTTATTGAGCTGAAAATAGTCTGAAGCTCCTCTTTCGTTATTACATGATATCAGGAAGCAATTATAGCCTCAATTATTCCTTTTTATTTCATGTGTACCACATTTGGACAACAGTTTTGAAACGGTGCCATAAGATTTCGATAAGATTGAGGTCGAGTCTGTTTCTTGGTCAGGATAACAATGATATTTAGCCAAGAAGCAATGACATCAAAGGAAAGGGTAGATTAGACAGCTAGAAATAGATGTGCAACCAGAAAGAGGTCTGTCCAATGTAAAAATTGCAAGACAGGTGGGTGGTTCAGTGAGTATATGTAGAGACTGAAAGTTTTGCTTAAAATGTCATGAGACAAATTTTATAAAATACAAAGCAGAAAAAGGTGCACTACATCTGTTACAGACAGAAGGAAAAAAAACTATGTCTCCAAGATAAAAGGTCATCAACGGTCATCAGAAGTTATCTGAATGATGCTGGTGTTTTCACCAGTTCAAAAACAATCAGGACAAGATTAGCAGGTGTTAGACTAAGAGATAAAATTCTATGAAAAAAAGCTTTATTTTAATTTATACCAGCGCTAAAAAAGGCTACAGTGGGCAAAGGAGAACTTTAATTGGAAAAAAAATTAGCGGACACAAGTTGTATGGAGCGATGAAACTAACATATCGTTATTCGGTAGTGATGGCCGAAAATATGTAAGACCTAGAATAGGAGAAATGCTGCATCCTGACTGTATCCATGCAACAGTGAAGTATCCAAATAGTTTTATGATTTCGACATACGTATCAGAAGATGGTATTGGTCACCATCATATCATCGATGTTACACTGAATGCCAGAAAATACATGGACGCCATGCTAGAACCCAAATTTCTACCTTATATCAGGGATCTATTTACCAACGGTGCTTCATTTATTTTTCAGCTAGATTCTGCTCTTTGCCATACGGTAAAATAATCGAAAGACTGGTATTATTCTAACAAGGAGAGGGCACGACTAAGGAAATTCATTTCGGGTCGAGACTTGGTGTAATAGAAGTACTCCTTTAGGGTGTTCAACCCTTAATGTAATTCCATCGAATGGCCAGTCAATTCAGAGAAAACAGCGATCGAAATTCATGCTTAGCTTTTATACAATTAAGTTTCAATTTTTTTCACTGGTCCAGTGGCTCGATTGGTAAATCGTCTGCCTTCAATGCGGTTGAATCCGAGTTCGAATCACGCGAAAAACATTTTTCTTTGAATTCCTTTAATTATTTTTTTAAATAAATAAATTTATTTATGAAAGGTTTATTAAATATTAAATGATATTCTACGTAATTATTTTGCATTTTATACAGTAAAAAAAATTACTGTAATTATATGAATATTTATATAATGTTTAATAAATAAATATTTATATATATAAATAAATAATATTTATAATAAAATATATAATAAATATATTAAATGATATTTTACATAAAAATTATTTATAAATAGTTTTATAATGTGAAATACAATATACTATAAATGAAATATTATAAATATATATATAAAATAATTTATAAAATTTATTTTATTATTATTATTAAATTAACTATTTTGTAATTATATGAAATACTTATATAATAAGTGCTTTTCAAATAAATCTATTTAATTCTAAAAAAAATTATTTAATAATTGTATTTAAATAATTTAAATATTTTTAATTAATGGTAATCAATGAATTGTAATTAGTATTAATTAATTATTTTAATTAGTATTAATTATTTTTTATTAATATAAATTAATTATTTTAATTAATATTAACTAATTATTTTAATTAGTATTAATTATTTTTAAAATTAATATAAATTGATTATTTTAATAATTATTAATTAATTAATTTAATTAACATTAACTACACATTTTTAAAAAACTAACATTAATTAATTACTTTTAAATAATATTAATTTTAAATAATTTTAATGAATAATTAATTTAAATTAAAAATATTTGTAAATAATTTTAATTAATAATACTTTTAAATAATTTTAATTAATAATACCTTTAAATAATTTTAATTAATAATACTTTTAAATAATTTTAATCAATAATACTTTCAAATAATTTTAATTAATAATAATTTTAAGTAATTTTAATTAATAATAATTTTAAGTTATTTTAATTAATAATTAATTTTAAGTAATTTTAATCAACAATTAATTTTAAGTCATTTTAATTAATAATAATTTTAAATAATAAATTTATTTACTTATTTTTTTAATTTTTAAAATACAAAATAATTACATAAATACCATTCAATACTTAATAAACCTTTAATAAATAAATTTATTTAATTTTAAAAAATAATTAAAGGCATTGAAAGAAAAAAGTTTTTCGCGTGATTCGAACTCGGATCCAACCGCATTGAAGGCAGACGATTTACCAACCGAACTACTGGGCTGGTGAAAGAAATAGAAACTTAATTGTATAAAAGCTAAGCATAAATTTCGAACGCTGTTTTCTCCGAATTGACTGGCCATTCGACGGAATTACATTAAGGGTTGAACATCCTAAAGCAGGGGTCGGCAACCTGCGGCTCGCGAGCCTTGGATGTGAAGCTGCAGCTCTTTAGTTTCATACGCAAATCTTATTTATTTTATGAAAAAAAAAACATTTAAAAATCGTTCTGAATCGATTAATGAGGATTAAGCGCCGTTTCTATCTCTCAACTACTTGTACTCGCTTTTCCAAAAGAAGAACTTTTAGGATTGCTACCGCTCTCGGGACAAACTAGAGGGGAAGATAAGCGAATGCCGTGCAAAAATGCCTTGAAGACAATAAGATCGATTTAAATAAAATTGTTTCAATAGCAACTGATGGAGCCAGAAGTATGACAGGGAAAAATAAAGGGGCAACAACGATTCTTTGGAACAAAATAAACCACGAAATTCTTGCATTTTACTGCATAATACACCAAGAAGCGCTTTGTGCCCAAACATTTCCGGCCGAAATAGTTAAGGTCATGAATTTGGTAATCATGATTGTTAACAGCATTTTGTCTACCATCGTCAGTTTAAAGAATTCTTAAAGGAAATGGAGACTCAGTATTCCGACCTCCCTTTTCACAATAAAGTACGATGGCTTTCCAATGGTAAAGTGTTGAAACGCTTTGCTTTGTGCTTGAATGAAATAAATACATTCCTCAATATGGAAAAGGCATTAATCACCCTGAATTAGAGAACAACAAATGGTTGCAAAAATTTTACTTTATGGTGGATGTCACAGCGAAATTAAATGAGCTGTATCTAAAACTGCAAGGAAAGGGAAACCCAGCCTATGTTTTGGCAGAAGAATTGGTTTGTTTCGAAGAAAAATTAATTCTTTTTGCAGAAGATATTCAGAGAGGCAAATTACTTCATTTTTCAATTTCTTAAGCAATAAAACCATTTCAACTGTTGACACGAAATACTTCAGCACAGTTATAAAAAAATTGAAGATGAATTTGCTGACAGATTTGAGCAATTCAAAACCAAAAAAACCACTCTAGCATTCGTAGTAAATCCTCTCAACACAAATAGTAATGAAATCCACACTGAGTCATTTGGAATTGATACTGGATCTCCAGAAATGCAATTGATCGATTTAAAAAGTAGTGCTTTGTGGAGTGGAAAATTTACAGAGTTGAAAAGCAAGTTAGAAGAGTTGGAGGTCCAGAAATGTATGTACGTAAAGAAACAAAAGTTGACATCTTTAAAAGAAATGCCGTGAGTTGAAGCACTTATATTCGACGCATGGAATAATCTTCCAGATTGCTACAGTGAGGTGAAGCACGTGGCATTTGGAGTGCAGACTATCTTCGGATCGACATATTCGTGCGAGGAAGCGTTCTCTTGCGCGAATATAATTAAAAGTAAAGTAAGAAGCCAACTAACAAATAAAAAAAATATAAAGAGTCGTGTTTGAAACTTAAAACAAGAGAGTTATGAGCGAGATTTATCCAAACTTTCTAAAACCATGCAAAGCGAACGCTCCCATTGAATTTGTTTGCTCAAATGTATGTTATTGTTTTTATTTTTTTATTTTTATGTACAAGTTACATTGTTTAGTAAAGTTTAAATTTTCTACTTGAATATATAACCATGCAAAGCCACCACTCCCATTGAATTTGTTTGCTCAATTGTTTGTTATTGAAGTACAAGTTAGCGTTGTAAAAAAGTAAATGTTTAATTGTTTTTATTTTTTACTTAAATAATAAGTAATTATCTAATAATGCCATATATATATATTATCTAATTTGTTGTGAAAAACACTACTTATATATGAATAAGTAGATATTTGTTCTTATGAATAAATAGATTAGTTTTGTTTTGTTTTTTATCAAAAAAGTTTATTTATGCAAGTACTATTTATTGTTGGCAATAAAAATTTTGTGGCTCTGTGACGTCTCTCGCGTCTTTCTGATTAACAT
The DNA here is from genome assembly GCA_019973955.1 of Trichonephila inaurata madagascariensis. NCBI lineage: Eukaryota > Metazoa > Arthropoda > Arachnida > Araneae > Nephilidae > Trichonephila > Trichonephila inaurata. The sequence continues at coordinate 30,142 of BMAV01017964.1, read as the reverse complement.
GACTCCTATGTTCTTTGACGGCCACGATTAATGGCAAAAACTTTTCAACCCAATACCAAGAAGATAAACGATATAATATGTAAAAAGAGATATACTATAAAAGGATATCGTGGTAAGCTTAGATATAGCGCGGCAGGCTCAGGGTATTGTGTGATATCATTCTGATGATGCGTGACAAAGCTTAGTGTGAATTCTTGCGGATCAAGAAAATTTGCTGCATTCGGATCAGAATCTTCATATATAAAGTTTATAGATAATATTCTCTAGGTCAAGGAACCAGAACTGAAAAAAGGTAATATTGGATATAAGTAATTAGAGGAATAGAATTATTTAGGATAATTGAGATAGAAGATCTAGTTGCGTGATCTGACTTAAATACGTGATTTAATTTGGGCTTGATTCTCACTTTAATTAATAATTGTCAAATTAAATTTAAGTAATATAAATTATTCTTAATAAAAATTGTATTAAGAATTATGTCTCATCATTTTGATAATCCACACCTCTAGCTTACGCGGAACCGGCAAGACATGGTCATCAAGGATGGCTATGTCTCAATACCCGAACGTATTTAATTCTGGGTTAGGTAATGTAGGTGGAAATACAGTTCTACCTGAAATGTACTTTCAGGGTCGGAGAACGTTTCAGATTTATCGAGTGTATCGACAATAATATACAGTTACGAAATCCCAATATCTGTGCTTTCTTAAAAGTCATCTCAGGAGGCTCAAGATTGGTATTCGATATTTGGTTCGTTGTTGGTGCAAAATACAGCCACGGATTTTGCGCAGCTCAAAATGAATTAGGAAGGCTTTTCCGCGATCAAAAAAAAAGAACTCAGTCCAGGGTTTTTTGCATCACAGCAGGGAAGAAATCAGGAGGCGACTGATTTTGTGTATAGATTACTAAAAAAAGAAGAAGTTTAGAATTTGGGGAAAGAAGAATTGGGGTTTTTTTTCGAAGAAAAAATTTTTTTTTGCAAAAAGATATTCAGGGGGAGCAAATTATTTCCCATTTTTAAATTTTTTAACAATAAAACCATTTCAATGTTGCCCAAAAAATACTTCAGCACAGTTATAAAAATTGAAGATGAATTTGCTGACAGATTTGAGCAATTCAAAACCAAAAACCACTCTAGCATTCGTAGTAAATCCTCTCAACACAAATAGTAATAAAATACACTGAGTCTTTTGGGAATTGATACGGGATCCCCCGGAAATGCAATTGATCGTTTTAAAAAAGTAGTGCTTTGGGGTGGAAAATTTACAGAGTTGAAAAGAAAGGGTTAGGAAGAGTTGGAGGCCCAAAAAAGTAGACGTAAAGAAAAAAAAAGTTGACATTTTTAAAAAAGAAATGCCGTGAGTTGAAGCACTTATATTTCGACGCATGGAATAATTTTCCCCAGATTGCTACAGTGAGGAAAGCACGTGGCATTTGGGTGCAAAACTATTTTGGTCGACATATTCGTGCGAGGAAGCGTTCTTTTTGCGCGAATAAAATTTAAAAATAAAGTAAGAAGCCAACTAAAAAAATAAAAAATAAAAAAGAGTCGTGTTTGAAACTTAAAAAAAAGAGATTTAAAGGAGCGAGTTTTACCAAATTTTTCAAAAAAAAAATCCAAAGCGAACGCTCCCATTGAATTTGTTTGCTAAAATGTATGTTATTGTTTTTATTTTTTTTTTTTTTATGTACGTTACATTGTTTGAAAATTTTAAAATTTTTTCTACTTGAATATAAAACCCAAATGCAAAGCCACCACCCCATTAAATTTGTTTGCTCAATTTTTTTGTTATTGAAGTACAAGTTAGCGTTGTAAAAAGTAAATGTTTAATTTTTTTTTTATTTTTTTACTTAAAAATAAGTAATTATCTAAAAATTTTCCATATATATATTTATCTAATTTTTTTGGAAAAACACTACTTATTTTGAATAAGTAGATATTTTTCCTTTGAAAAAAATAGTTTAAAAGTTTTTTTTTTGTTTTTATCAAAAAGTTTATTTATGAAAATTACTATTTATTGTTGGCAATAAAAATTTTTTTTCCCTTTTTAAAAATTTTGGGAAATATTGTAAATTGTAATTTTGGCTCTTCGGCCCGGGGGGGTTTGGGGCCGACCCCTGCCCTAAAGGGGTACTACTATTTCACCAAGTCTCGATCCGAAATGAATTTCCATAGTCATGCCCTCTCCTTGTAAGATCATTGAATTGTTGTCCTGGCCAAGAAACAGCCCTGACCTCAATCCCATCGAAAATTTGCGGCACCGTTTGAAATCTCTTGTCCGAATGAGGTATCCATGAAATAAAAGGGAATTAATTGAGGCTATAATTGCTTCCTGGCATCCTGTAATAACGAAAGAAGATCTTAAAACTATTTTGAGCTCAATGAAATATCGATGTGAAGCTGTAATAAAAAATAAAGGTTAACCCACCAAGCACTCATAACTCACTGCTATCATCAGTGTCTAATGTACATCGATAGTTATTGCAGCATAACTTCTTTTGCATTTCAAATACTTGAATTTTTTTTGTATTTAATTCAGTATTAAATTCTCTTTAAAATGATGTAAAAGACTTTGCATTTTGTACAACGTAACATTTCCTATAAGCATACAAACTTAAAAAACAACAATTTTCAAAGTGTCCACAATTTTGACCATCATTTTGTACACACACACACACACACACACACACACACACACACACAAAAAAAAAAAAATATTATATATATATATATATGTGTGTGTGTGTGTACAGTTAGGTAAAATGTTCCCGGAATAGGTCAGTTACAAGTAATAAATGTACAACTATAATTTAATCTTATTGGTCTTCAAAAAGGGAATTTCCCCCCCACATCCCCACACTTCCCAGGTTCATTTTTTCCCCCTCAAAAAATTTTAAATTTATTTTTTTTATAGGGGGTCGTTCAGTTGCTTCGTCGCATTTTCGATTATCTGATTTGAATCCACAAAATGGTGTTCCTTCACAATAATTACTAAGCGCAGCAACAAAAAAAAATGTATACGTTAGTATTTTACATTAAATATTTCGTGCCAAATCTCACATAAAAATGGTGTTTTATGAAAACATTGCATTAAATATAAAACAAAAAATTATTAACTACTATCTTACATTTTACCTGAATGTTTACAGAAGAATCTCTGTCATATTAATAAATAATGGAAAATAAACTGAAAACTGTGGTAAAAGAAGTGGTCTATAATTTTATCAGATGAACTGTTATAGACAGCAGAATTAAAGAAAATTAACATTAAACATTTGAATTTTAGCATTTTAAACAGATACAAAAAGTGTGTGTGTGTACTTATGTACGCACGTAAGAAGTTATACTTCTTTGACGTAGCAAAATTAAAATCTTTCTAAAACTCTTGAGCAAGGCAAGCTGGGCCAAGGACGAAAGGCGGTCACGAGCAGAGTTGAACGATACTAACCTTAAGTCAATCGGACCAGCCAAATCCGAGATAATCACGATTTAAATAAATTTAAACACTCCCGTACACACACACACACACACATACAGGGATAATAGGACCAATAACATGGGGGTTTCGGCAGACTGTATCTGGAGATAAGGTGAACCGAATGTGACACCTGAGACCTCATATTGAAGGTCTCGGTGGGAAAAATCTTTCCTGAGAAAATTAAGACATCTGCATGAAGAGCCCCCGAGTTATGGTCATTTTAAAATAATTAAAATATTTAAAACAATTAAATAAAATAGAAACAGGGTACCCAGCAACTCGAAACTCGGCCTCTTTGTGAGGTAACACAACAGGAATCCATTCGAATCGGTCCAAAGTCTGTAGTTGCAAATGGGGCGGCGCTAGCTCGGGAAAGGGAATTGAAACTAACTCCTCCGGGGGGACTGTGACGTAAATGGTCAATACACCCCAAACGATACACAGAGTAGTAGGTGACCCCAAAAGTTTCATCCTTCTACCTTTTGTAACGTCATCAAAAGATCGAACCCCCCCGGAATAACAGGGGGATTCTTTATTTTAGTGATTTCCCCAACCCCACTTTTTCAACGAATTATAACAAATGAAAGAGCTCAAAGAGGAGAACCTATGGTGAGAGTTTCATTAACGTAGCTGAAAAATCCTCGGAGCTATGGAGGATTTGAAAAAATTTAAAATAATTTTAAAATGTTAAATATGGATGAAGAAATGGGGCTATGGTCCTGAAAAAATATATCTAGGATGCTCATAGGAAGAACAATCGAATCCAGCCGGTGTGGTCGACCAAGGTGGCATAAGATTCGAGTTATTACTGGGGATTGGGCGGACCGGAGGTGACCGATTCCCACGTAAAGCTTGCGCTGATACGAAAATATGGCAGACATCCAAAAATCAAGTCCCAAGCTCAATTCCTTACGGGGGGTGAAATTTTTTCCAGTCCCCATAGGATTAATATGGGAGGATGATATTTTAGTGCTTATGCCCTCCCATGCCTAAAAAAAGGGAATGAAATAGATGACTGGATGGTTCTCGACGAATGGAACAAGGGTTAAATCTCAAGTTCAAGACTCGAACAGGAGCCAAGATATTGTGAATTTAAAAAAATTTTAAAAAAAGTTTAAAACAATTAAAACTATGACTGGGGCGCCAAATGAAAAAGGACAGACGGGAAGGGGGTTCTTTACAAAAACCCACTGGTTATTAAAAACGTTTATTAGACAAAACAAACACATTTAAAACATAACTAGAGAACTAACGTTGATAAAATTAAAAGGGGATCGGAGCGCATCTATTACGCCTTTACAGTTCGAAACGGCCATACTGAAGAGTTTTTTCCAGAGGGCGCGATAGTTTTTTACTGTTGATATGGAAGAGTCTAAATAACGGGGTTAAACCCCCTATGGATCCGACGACCCGGCGAGGACCAGAATCAAAAACTATTGTAGAAGTAGCATTTGTTGAGGGATGAATGGTTCTGCTGGAAATGGTGTTGGGGAAACAGTTGATGGGCTTAGAACATGGGTATTTTTTATTGATGTGGAGAACCGGGGGCGGCCTCTTTTCGAAGTGGAGCTATGGGAATGTCTTCTTTAAAAGGTGTTAAAGTGAAGTATGGTAAGTAGCTATGGTTCAGATGGTTGGTAAGATTTTTATAACATAAAAATGGGTGATTTTGTGTGGAAAAAATATGGACCGTCCGCTTTGGCAAACGGAAGTTTTTTTTTCTTTTCATTACTGATGGGGTGAAAGTCCCCAACTTTTCTCCAGGAGAATAATATACTGGGCGCGATTTTTGTCATTTCTTTTTTTTGGGCCTGTTTTGTTTCTAAAATTCTTTCTCGTATGTCTTCGGGAATAGTTGCAAATCGTTTTAAATAAGGTGTTATTTCGCAACAAAATTATCATTTGAACGCCTTTTGAAATCTTACCACATCGTCACAGTTCGTAGCCCCTTCCCAAAAGTAAGTAAGCAGGGGTGACCGAGGTTTGAAAAGTTTATTCATGGCAAACGAATCTGGGTTTTGGTGAATTAGAATGATCCTTCCGACGAGTATTGCAATCGAGGTTTGGTCTCTGTTTTTTTTTCTACTGGGGTTAGCTTGGTGAATAAACTGGTATTAATTTTTACTTTTTTAAGTAAAAAAAATCTGTTGTAGAACAGCACTACAAAAATTTTTCCCTTGTCACTGATAATTGTTCGGATCCATGACGCATGAAAACTTCTTCTAGGGTTGGCACATTTTTTGCAGTGGCGAAAAAGGGGAAAAAACTCAACCCTTTTTGGGCACAATCCCCCAACAATGAATATCCCTTGTTTACCTGAGTCGTTTGAGGCAAGCCCAAAAAAATCTACAAGCTTAAATCTCTGTGGGGCTGGGGTTCTAAGAAACCGCGGCTTTTGGTTTGTAGCCTTAAAAAAAAATTCCCCGGGCACAATAAATGGGTTGTACTTTTTAAAGATTCGGTAACCGGTCAATGGGCATGATCTAGATTTCAACCGGGGAACCTTCGGGCAAGCGAAATTGGGATGGTAACTCCGCGATGGCTGGTTTCACTTCCATATACACAATATCATTTCTTTTCTACCAGTTTGAACTCAAGCGCTTTCAAATAGCGTGTATCGCCGACATCTATCCTCTTGGTGGGGTTTTAAACCCCAACCACTCCTCAGCGGAAAGCATCCTGTATCCAGGCTCCAGGTTGTTTCCCCGATTTTCGGAATGTGCCGGGATTGAACAGATATTCAGTACCTTAGTATTCCAAAGGCATTCATTCAAATCAATCAATCCCAGATGAATTTCCATGTTTTGCCCTCTCAGATCGGCTCCCTTGGGTGATCTGGCGATCAATTTAGAATTTTTGCCGAATTCCAAAATAATCGTGCATGGCCAGAAACTCAATGATGAACATCAAAAATGGAGCAGTTCCGTCCACTGTACGGCCAGGATCTTCATCAGGGTCTGTTCAAGTACACCTTCTTGCCGATAATTGCGTCAGGGTGGTGACTTCACGCCGGAACTGGTGGCGCGGATGGACAATTTCGGTCCTTCTTTCGGCTTTTTGTAACACCACGTCGATGGTACTGGAATGTTCATTTCGAGCACTTACGGTGATAATGTCATCGAATGACCGAGACAGGCCTCATGCAGTCTCAGAAGAACTGTTTCCATAAGGCATCTCAGAATATTTGCCGGTGCATTGCACAGCCAATATAACACTTAATTACTTACATCCGTGGTGAAACCCATTTCTCCTATCAAATGGAATTTGAGTTCTACACCTTGTAAACCACCCACTCTTGGAATCAGAATTTACAAGATATTACCGACAGTATTAAACTTGGTAAATATCTAATTCTTGGCAAAGGATAAGCTGTCTTCTTGATGACATCAATTCAACCCCAAACGAATAATCACACGGAATCTCGTAAGAACCATCTTTCTTCATAACTAGACGATGGAATTACTTTGAGGACCGACGATGACTCAAATGATCATGATCTTCCATCATCATAATAGGTTTTCAAGTTTCTTCCTCGTTTTGAAAATGGTAAATTCGTCAGGAATTGCTTGTGGAGGATGCTCTCAAATTATCAAATTCCGATAATTGGCGTTAAATCCTGATTTCTTGAAGATATAAGATGTTTCTTGAAAATAGGCTTTGGAATTCTGTAAATAATCCTACTGCAAGCCCATCTCTCGATGCCACATCCACAAGTCGGTGCTTTTTTATTAAAATCCTTGACTGGAATCGTCTGAAGAATAGATATACGGCTCTTATGAAATTCCAAGTTCCTGAAGTGACCGAGGCACAAAGCTGCTACTACCCTCTCCTTCCCTCAGAACCAAGTCTCATCGCCCATCACTTCAACATTGGCCACCTCGCCGGGATAGGCTAGGCTTCCGAGGGGTCCACAACTGACGAAAACTTCATCATTAACTCTTCTTTTTTAAATTTGTCATAGTTCAGGATGTCAATTCAGGCCGAATCAAAATTTCCTATTTTCACCTTTACTAAACAGGATATTATCCCATTCAGTTCGCCTGACGATAATGAGGAATGTTGGTTTTGCAACTCAGTACAAGTTGGATTTCAAATTGGGTTTGTAGGCTAAGGAATTCTGTCTTCTAGGTACTGAATGCATATTGCTTATTTCAGATCCAATTTAAAAACTATTTGTTGTTTCTGAAATCCCGGTCCAAATACGGATCGGTAGTCTATCACCTTCTCCTCATGCCCATCCATGGTGATAGATCCTCTATTTCCAAACTTGTTGGAGGCAAATTCGGCTTTCCCACATGGAACCTAGTCCTTTGTCTTATCCATATTTTGAAGGCTTTTAGGGCGGCTTCCGAATCATCTTTGAATTTTGAACCAAATCTTTTTCTGATTATAGAACTTACCGTTAAATCTATTATCCTGGCTCATACGGCTTTGAATATTATTAAATTTATCTAATATGAGTCCCTTGTCGCTTCCATTCAAATCACAGAAGAATTTTGTAGAGGGCCTTCAGGTATCTAAACAACCCCTCCATACCAGGAATGGCCTCTATTCAAGTTTTCTGTTTGGAAGAAGGGGCGATTTGGCTCTCAAATGCTTCTGAATCAGGGGTTCAGAGTTTTATTTTCTCCCGGGTGTCAATTTCCACCTGTGCCATCCCTTGAGATTTGCGTTTCTCTTACAGTTCGATATTCCAAACCCTCTTTGTTTTGCATTTCCCTCTTTCAAATTTCTCCAAAATGTCTTTTTATCCGATCGAGGATTCACACGATTAATCTCACGGAGTCCGCTCGGGCTGAGACCATTTCTATCTCTGCGACCAGCTTGATGGCACTCAATTCGAGACATATCAGCTCCGGTGGAATTTGGAATCGCGCATCCTGCCGTTTTCCTGACCTTCTCCGGATTTTTCCTTCGATCATCCACGAAATATTTACAAGGATGCTTCTGCTTTACGATTTCTCCAGTTGATCGAAGAAACCAGTTGACGACCTTTCCACTTCGGAACACCACGCCTGGCTTTCCTCTGTTTCTGGTCTTGTTTTCATCCTGCCGGATGTGCATGAGTAACGGATATTTCTACCGGCGACCGAGATCAGAGCGCATTATACAGGAAGTTCAGAGTTCGATCGTTCTGTGTCGGGAAAAGGTCACCAAGTATTTAGCTTCTCCTCTAAAGAGTTGCTGCTAGCTGACAATAACTTTGCACCTTCGATCCATCCATTGGCTTGCTTTAGAAATTATGGAGAGTGGAGTCTGCCACTTGCACTCCCAGTTAGTTTTTCCGTCATAAGTGGAAGTTTCACAGATACTGGTGAGGCAGTCAGAGCACTGGAGAAACAGGCATAGGTACCGAAGGAACAGGTACAAAACACTTGCTTTCTTTGTATTCCCGCAAGCTAAACTCTTCTTTTCAGATCTTCAAATCGCTGGGTAAAATTTTTCAGCGGCTTCTTCAATTCTTTCTTCAACGCTGATCTTTTGTCCTTCTATTTCTTCCCCTACTTTTCTCTATCTTCTCTTCAACTTCCTGCTATCTTTTTTTTCCATTTTATGGCTATTTTCTCTTCCACCCTATTGATTTTTCTCTTCAACATTGTCAATTTTATTTTTCCTAGAATTTTTCAAAACTGCTGGCTCTTCTGCACGTTTTTTTCAGACCTTTCTGCATTTCTTGCTGACCTTTTGCATTTCTTGCTTAGTCTCTTCTTGGCCGTTTTCAAGGCATTGATGCGTCCAACAGGGCGGCTTCAGTTGCTCATCCATCGCTCTTGTTATTGGCGCAAAATCCTTACTGACGCAAACTGTTACAGTAGACCAGAGGGTTCGTAAGATTTTATGCAAAACAATTACAAGAAAATAAACAGTTTTTAAGAGTGATGCAAATTTATTATCAAAAAATCAATCCTTTAAATACAAGATTCAGCAACAGCCATTCACAGAGTAAATATCCGAGAAGATTATTTACGCCAGCAGCAATCAAACACAATAACCAGTGTTTAAAATACGTATTAAAAGATTATTCACAAGCACAGCCGAGCTAATCGCTAATCAAAACAATCCTCACTACTCGCTGGTTTAATCCGGGCGCTCCCCGCCGTACCGGAGGCATCTTTTATAGGCGCGGCAAACTGAAATATAACAGCTCGTGTCGTGAAGTGACACTGGTGGAGAATCCACTACTTTCTAGAGATTCCAGAGGGTTCCGAACTCACGCCAACATGGTCGCCACCAGCGAGGTCGCCAAAAGTAGTGCCAGCAGCTCTACCGCCAATATATATTTCGCCAAACACTCATTGAATGCGCCCATTATAACATGAGGCAGCATTGCTTGTGAATGGTACAATTTTAACATGAAATAAACATAACATAAGAGTAATATAAATACATTAAACATTCCAAATACAAATTATTTACACTATTTACACAAAATTCGTAACAATATGTTAGTGTGTCTCAACATGTTCAAGGCAATAAACGGATTTACTAATCACAAGACTGCCTCATGAATAACAGTGAATACGCAACATCAACCAGCATAGAAAATGTATCTTAACATACAGTAATCACTTCCAATGGCCACGCTCTATCCTTTCGTTGTTACAGTATAATCGTCCACTCGCCACGACAAATCATACACCACTATAAGTTTTAGTATATATATATATATAGCTATAGCTACTTTATAACTATTTTATTTTTACTATTAAGATTCATTTTTAGGTAAGTGAAGATAAATAAAAAATTGTGTAATTTGAATAGAGTACTTTAAGAACTTTCAAAGCAGTAGTGTGTACTATATATTTTACAGAAAGAAATATTTTATCCTTACTCTAAAAATGCTTTTATGCAAGTATGTTTGTAGTGGAATTTTCCTTAACGAATTGTTCGCGATGGAAGGATCTACTGTACTTCATATTTCATCACTACAATCATTCGACGTCTTAGTATAAAGAAAAACATATTGATTTTAAAATAAAAGCAGCAGCGAAGAATATATATTGTGATAAAAAAGACTTTTTTCCATATTTTGTCTATAAAATTAAATTGCAAAATTAAATTTCCCAAGCTTATGGTTTTTAAATTCAAAAACAGCTTTGTAGCTATTCAGAAATTAATCAATTGTCTGCTTCCCATGAAAAACATTGTATTGGATTCCTTTTATAAAGTTTTTCAAAAGTTTCCGTTTAACTTCATGAAATATTCAGTTCTGCTTTCGTTTGATATGCATTTAACAGAGTAATTATTTTGCTATATTAGAGTTAAAAACTCCTGATAGTATATTTCAGAATTTTATCTCTACTTAAGCAAAGTTTTTTTTTTTTTATCATTGAGTCATCATTAGAGGGCAAATATTCAAATATATATCATACGGGCTTAAGTTCCTTTGAGTATTTACATGTGAGTAAAAAATACAAATTTAAGTGAATAACATTTTTCCAGAGTAATACCTTACAGAAAATGTTTTAGATTTTGTTGATTAATTTTTAAAAATATCATTGGTTACAAGCTTGGATGGCTTGACATTTAATTAAACTCATGGTTCTTTTATTGAAAGTTTTTCCAACTTCCTATTTTTTGAACGATTCATAAATCTCTAATAAATACAACCCTTACGCCACGAAATTTCGAACTAAGGTTAGATGACCAGGTAATCTCAACATTACATTCGCCCCCACCCCTTCAGCGTGTGGTCTTTCCTGATAAATTGTAAGTAATAGTCCTTCTACATTGTAAGTCAGACAAGTTGGATTTTTAGTAGAAGAAGGCTCGAACACATGACTTTACTGAAAGATCACTAGACATGCGTTCGATATCATGACCAATCGACTCCTAGGGGGTTTTTGTATGTGAATTTTCATTCCAGACCCTAAATAAATGATTGCATAGAAGTTTCTCTTGCTCTTCTTTTTTCATTAATAGTAGTATATGTTACCATGCTGCTTTGCATAGCTTCTGTAGTGTCTGTCTACTGTTGGCGGTTGATTATGGAATGTTTGGAGCAATTCACACCAGTCTCTACGGAGGCGGGTTACTGTTTTTTAGGGAGAAGGTGACTGACCCTTCTGCAGGATGGTGAGACAGTCCTTTGTTTTGGAAGAGCGAAGCGTTGCACTCTGAATTTAGTGTTAAGGAAATTGGGTTTGTTTGTTTGTTAACCGACGCACAGCGCTTCATCTGCTGTACTAAGAATAGTGTTTCATGGGAGAGTTTTTTACACGACGGACTGTGTTTTGTTGGATTGTAGTGAGAAGTAGTTTCAGAAAGAATTAGAGGAGGATTACTACAGCTTCTGTTTACTATATAGGTACAATTAAAACGACACAAATATATAAACGGTTGAAGTATAAATGAGTTGAGCTTTCAAATATCACTTTAAAATGATTTTCTAACGGAGAATATAATTTGAAAACTTTAAACTTAGGATTATATTTTCCAAGAATAAACTTAACGGCGATTCATATTTATATATATATATATTATTTTATCTAAGAAACCTTTCCAGTACATTTTTACGAATTAAAGAAATTGGAATTACTACTTAAAAAAAAAAATACTCAAGAGCACCATGCATATTAGATCATTTGAATTACACACACACACACACAACACTTTTTGCAGCTTCCCTTTTTATTTAATTTGTCACAATTCAAAAGTACAATGAAAAATATTTACAAAATTTTTTTTTAAGAATAATTGAAGCATTAGAAGTTACAATGTTTTGTAATTTTGACAGCATCAAAAATATAAGTATGCTTACTGACTTGACCAAAATTTACTTTTTTCCATATGTATACCAAACAATTCCCTTATGATATGTTTGTTCTATAAATCCAAGAAATAGGGTGATGTCCATTTTGAAAATCAAAAATTTGGTATGCAGCCTCTTGAAATCATCTCGGGCAGGCGGCTGCAATTCCGGATGTTGAGTGTAGCCTGTAAGAAATTCCATAGTTCCTTCAATGAGTTCAATCAGGTACTCCCCATCGTTGAAATGGTTCGGCAATAGAGATCGAATCTCCTGGGGTGTAGTTATCCCTTCCATAGCAGAAACTAATTCTGCTTTCTCACAGAGAAGAATCTTGTCTAAATCCGTGTGAATATCTTCGAGAACTTGTACGCGTTCCCTTAATGTTTGTCGGGCGTCGCGAAGTGCTTCACAGATAACATTCAGACTTAAATTTTCCAGTTTAAGAGGCTCCATTTTTAATGAGTTTTCGGATCTAAATCCTAGAAAAGAAAAAAAAAGTTGATTTCAGCTCAGTCAATTTAAAGAGAAAATCCAGCACCAAGTATTGTGTCATAATGGTGGCGAGGATACACTTTTAATTTTTGATTAACATTTATCTCGAGATCTAATGAGATATTTTTCTTCCTTTTGGAATAAAGAATATTCTGGGTGGTTCTTTAAATATCTTAGAATTCCAAAAGGAATATCGTGTTCTTATTTTTAATATATTTTATTAACAAAGATTAAAACATCACGGAGTTTTATTTTAAATGAAAAATAGTCAGGGAAAATAATTTAATAAACAACTATTTAATCAGTCATAAAAACTCTATTCATAAGGAAACAAGTAATATTTATTGAGTTAAATTAATTGTGGAGTGTATCAATTTCCTGGTCCGTAAAAGTCAATGAATTTCAAGAGGAAACAGTTTAAGAGAACATTTATATTCTAGAGCAATGATCCTCAACCTTTTATTTGTTGTTGCGATACAATTAATTAACTATTTCAAATTCAGCGAAACACTAACAATAAAAATAAATCCAAAAAAAACTATTCTTATATAATACACTATATAAAATAGTTAATGATAGTAACTTTCAATGTTAAATAATAAAAATATGGCCAGCGTACGACACAGACGAAAGCAAAATGTATTGAAGGTAATTATAATTACAAATTAATAATAAAAGAGTACATTTGATGCGAAATTTGAGCTTGAAGAATTTTGATAATTTCGTTTATATTTGGTCATAAAAATGATAATGACATTCTCATTTCGTCATCTACATTAAAAAGTCTCGACCTTTTTTTCATTTTTATATTTGTTAATGCTTCCCCTGTTAATGCTTTCGAATGATCTCCCTTCCAGTCCATACTTAAACTCTGGAGGTGAAGATAGATGGTGCGCCATCTATCGTGTCGAAGACCGACCTTTCTCAGGCTCTGGCACAACTTTTCCTTCCTTCCCTTCGGGAAGGACACGCCAACAACATTTGTTGATGCTGGAAATCAAATTCAAAAGCTAAAATAAGGTGAAAAATTACGACAATATTTTAAAAAGCTTTTTTGTTTGGCTATTATGGGATAATCACCTCTAATTTTTAATTCTAGGTAATTCAATACAGTTAATTGAGACTGATAGACTTTGAGTATTAGATATATGCAAAGGAAACATAAAACAAATTTAAGTCTGACCTAGTTTTGATTGGAAACTCGACTTGGGTGGACATTCAATAAGGAAAAACTTCAAGACACTTGGAAGGTCTACAGAACAAACTTTTAGACAAATCATATATCTCTTCGTATAAACAACACTAAGAGTACAAACATAAATAGAATACAACTCGGAATCTTGGGCCGGGGGCAGGCAAGAACGAGAAGGCAGAAGGAACTTTTGATTTCAGCAGAGAGTGTGAAATGGATTTCTGGAAATGGAAGGGCTCCATGTTCATTAGAATCCTCCCCGCCGGATACAGACCCATCTCCCTGCCATTGCAGAAATCGCTGAAAGGGTTAGAAAAATTATACATTCAATTCCTTGAAGACCGAGCTTGACATGCAGGGTTTCGGTGAATGGCTTCGGAAAGGTCATCAGAAGTAGAAGAACTACTGCAGCGATAAAGTGACCAAATTACTTCCTCATGGGGAGACGTGTTCAGAAGAATTCAAGGTGACCTGTCGCGCGACGGATCCGGCTGAAATTCGCCTTCTATCGGCAGTTGTTTGGAAAGGACCAAACACCATTAGGAGCTCGTTCAAATGATAAGCCAGACCAGATTTTCGTTTGAAACCGACGTTATTTACGAGAACATTTAAATGGTATTTTTTTTGCGTTGATGAGTGAATTAGAGATCAGACACTTATCTGGGGTGCATAGGGTAGGGAAGGGATCAGCTAAACCCTAACAGATTTTCAGCATCGAGGAAGATTTGTTTCGAGCTTTCTTCATTCCCTCCATATATTCAGGTAACACCAATTCGGAATTTCATCTACAGGAGCGTTCTCTATTTTGAAAAAACCACTGCAACTCATTTGTAGAATAAATTTCATCGAAATTGTGTTCGGTGTGGACGACCATGAAAGGCTTGAAATTTCAGAATCACAAAAGATCATAGCACCCTTCAAATTTAGAACTTCGAGAATTTGAACTTTTGATTTGTGACAGCCAAAAAAGAATCCTTACGAATCTTTTACCCGCAGAAGGAAAAAGCAGAACAAGTTCACCGGGGCGAATTTGGCATTTAAAGAACCTTCGATTCTCTTACGGTAAATTTACGAGATTTGTGTTAGAAAACGAAACCACTCCGTGACAAGGAAAAATTTTTTGTCAACCGTCCTCCAAATTTTGACCTCTTGGTTTCGACGATACCATTTACGTTCCAGATTCCCGAAGTCCTCCCTTCAAAGTAACGGAAATTAAAGTGTCATGGGACAGAACCCTCCATTACGTAAAAAATTTGAAGAATGGCGAAAAAGAACTTCCGTCACCAACTAAATAAAATATTAAAAAGAAATTCCCACGTCATCCTTATTCCCGGAAGAATGCCCCGAAATTTAACATTCACGTTTTCTCCCGATGCGGATAAGATAACATGCTTGTGTTTTAAGATGCGAGTGAAAATTCAACGACATATAAACTTCGCCTAGGGCAAGATGAAGTTGCTCCAGAAAGTAGTCTCTGTCGTTTCGAGGACTGGAACTCGCGCGTACACGATATCCAGAATTTCAGAATTATCGGTGTGGTAGTATGAAACTGGAAAATTTTCCATTTTTTGGTCAGAGACTCGACGATGCTTTATCAAATTGGATCAGGGAACGAAACCCTTAATTCCCTTTTGTTTTATAAACGGTCAAAATTCGTTCCGTTGACAAACACTGAAGACTACAGTACCACACGTTCCGGGATGCATTAGGCCTACGTGATAACCTAAGTTTTGAGTAATTTACGAGCGATTGTCAGGTCGGTGGGAAGGAATGCATGGGTTGCTTGGAATATAGAAGAATGGCCGTCGGCATCGCTCTGAATTTTGTTATAGGTCCGAAAAAAGGAGACTGTCATCGCTTTCACTAACCGCGAGGACCTCGAGGGAAAAATATTATAAACAATTTTCCTCCGTACAGGCAGAACTAAGGTTACTGCGCCGGATGTATCCGATTTTTACTAACTTTCAAAATTAGAAAAGGAAGCCAACCAAAATTATTGGAGTTTTGACGCTTTCGGAAGAGATGAATGGGGCGAAAATCGCCATGTGAAATTACGTACCGAATACTTTCGGGCGGTGATAAAACGTTCAAAGAGGCAATTCATTTACCGTTCCCAGTCAACAAATTTGTTCTGGTAAAGAGACTCGAATTTTAATGAAAGATAAAGAGGGTGTTTTCTATATCATCGACAATATTACCTTCAGAGACATCAGTTGGCAGAAAAAATTGTTCGAACCGAGACATGAAATTCAAAACCCGTACCGAATTCCAGAGTGTAGTATTACGATTCCAAAGGAATTTGATTCTGTATCGAGCTTCAACCAAAATGAATTACATAACCTGTGTGCGTGTAGAACGTTAAATTTGGAGACCTAAAACCCCTATCAGTAGAAGCACCTCTTCCTGAATCGCATAAAGGGCTGCGGGTTTTCAGAAGTGTTGGGAGCAAAGATTACACCCACGGTCCATTCCCGTTTTGAGGGTCCATTGAAAGCTTTGGATTGTTATATTTGTGCATTCATTTGCCGAACTACTCCATTTTGGGGATTCAACTGTCTTTTATCCTACGAAACTTGCAGACTCATGAAGATTTATTTATCGAGGATCGACCTTCCTCATCACTGGCTCAATGACTCCTGATTTTACCGGCGCTGAGATTGCTGAAGAAGATCGGGTGGAACGTTCATTTTCTCGTACCAGGTGGATCTCCAAAGAGATTACATTTGGAGTTTAATCCTCCGTCTGCCATGGGTGGGTGGATGGTGAGATTTCGTTGATCAGGAATTGTAAAGAATTTTGCAGGGTCTTGGAAAAGTTAGCAATTTAAGAAGAGATGAACATAGTATCTGGCAGGCACGAAAGTATATTAAACAAAGCGACATACGACCCTCCCATGTTTTCGGTTGGGAATGAGGCCAGAAGCGACTTCCGCCTTACTCTTCCATAATTACTTTGCAGGCCTTGAAAACAGAAGATTCCGGAATAATACGTGTATTTTTGATTCAATAAATAGATTGAAATCAAAGACATTCTTACACAGAACCAACAGAGTGAGCTCAGGGCTTACGAAAAGATTTGCTGAGATAATTTGGGGCCGCTTGCAAGTAGATCGTCGAGGTAGATGTAAAGAATCGAGAGAAACCTCTCCCAGGTGATATTATTGGTTTCGTGACAATACCAAGAGGATTGGTGGCCTCATTACAAAGGTCGCCGGAATCTGTCCATTCCAAGGATAGCAGATATCGGGCTGATGAAAAGTAAAAATGAGTGGAGAAATTTCTACCTCCTTGCTCAAGATTACCCCTTGAAGTATTTCAAAGGTGCGTCTCCGGTAACCTTCCGGTAGACCAGGAATTTTTCCCGAGTGAACCAGAACTGTCCGAACTGACTGTTAGTGTTCTTCGGGGAACTATTCTGATGACCGAATCTTCAAGGGACTGTTAATGACAACTTCAAGACTGTTCTGAAACGTCCCGATATGGACGATTAAATAGAAACAGTCTGGGTGGGGATTTGGGTTTCCCTTAGGTTTGAAACTCAAGGTGAGGAGGATATTGCGAAATACGAAACTCCCATCTATATTTCCGTTTCACCGAAATACGAATAATGAGTGAAATGAGTCATCATCTTTTCTCCTCTCCATTAAACTGCTTTTGTTCGCGGGTTATGTTTCTTTCAGGTTTTATCCATGATCATTGTAGCCTTCAAACATCTATCCTGTTTTGAGTCAAAATAAGGTCGGTGTGTCCAGAGATTGGGATTCTTCATTTGATTCATTCGTGATTCCATTCCATGCCTCCCCAGAACTTGAAAAAAGAATGAATCAGTTTTTGAAGACCAAACCCCAATTTACTTACCTCGAATGAACCCCTTATTTGACCCTATAATAATATTGTACGGACACAATATGCAACATCGTAGTAGAGTATTAAAGAAATATAAATACTTTTAGAAAGGATTTCAAGATAAAGCTTTTTCACCCTGTTTCTGCAATTTGAGAGCCCCAGAATAAATTCAAACCATATAGGGTTCGTTTCAAACAATTAATTGCTGTTGACACAATTCAAATACCAGAGCAATGGCCTTGAAACCTTGCAACTTACGCGATTGGGCGTCGAATTCATGACCATTGGTGACTTAGTGATAAAAGGACAGGCAGGGAAGGTTCTTTCAAAGTCCATGGATTCATTAAAACGTTTTAGATACAGACAAAACAAACACGTTTACGTACATAGCTTCGAAGAACTAACAGTTTCCGACATGGGGTGAAGAGGTCCGGGGCGCGTATAATTTAAAGTCTCCACCGGTTCGAAACTTGGCCCATCACTGAAGAGTTGATTTCCTCTGTTCTTCAGAGGCTGATCGATCTCCTTTACTGTTGATATGGGAAGGGGTCTAAAATAGCGAGGTTTCCACAAGGCTATGAGAAAGAGCCATTTTCATGAGGCATTGAAATTCATAATATTCGGAAGAGCAGAATGGGGATCAGGAAGGGGCCAGATTCGGAATAGGATAATAACATTCCTCGTTGAATATTGACCAAAAGCTGTAGCAGAGGATACAATCCCGGCTGCAGATATCGGTTTTATAACGATAAATTCATTACTATCCCCGAACCATCGTCCCTAACACCAAAAATTGGCATGTTATAAATATTCGAACTTTCAAGCTTGGTGGTATCCGTGCTTATGACGATATTAAAATTACCCTCAAATAAAGCGCGGCTTGCAATAAAAGTATAGCTTTAAAATTACTTTCTTGAAGCAGAAATATGCGTACTTTTAGAATATAAACGATTTTTATCGGCAAAGTAAACTAAATCATAATTCCCCACGCAAACTATTTTTTTTGCGCTTAGAACGCTTACCCTTGTTTGGAATAAGGGTGAGCCTATAATGGAATTCAAATTAATTTCATATTCCCCTCAAATTGTTCACAGGTACTCTTCGAAGGGAATCCATGTTGCATGAGCAAACGGGTTTCCGTAAATAAACCAACGTTTTACTTACTTTTCAAATTCCACGGTTTCAGAGAGTTTTGAAAAATAAAGGGTACGAATAAAACAAATTCCCGCGTTTCACATAACCGATGATCATGTTTTCCCCTCATATTGCATCATACCATCCTCCCGATTTTGGATGAGTAAAGGTTGTTAACGCCCCCCCTCGATTTACTCATCTGGAATATGTTTATATGCATGACCGATTCCCGATAATTTTTCATCAGCATAACCAACTCTTGATTTCATTTATGATTGATCCAGCTAGGGACTTAACCGTTGTCCATTTTATTAGTTACCACTAACAGGGACTATAGGAACTATCATCCCCAAATCATAAACGGTAATACATCCGGGGTACCAATACCGGATCATTTGGAAATCCCGCTCTCGAGCTGCGACGGAACAGAGGCGTGTCAATGCGGTGGGGTGACCTATCTCAAACCCCACTTAAGATTTTGTTCAGTCTTTTCTTTTTCCCAGTCTGCCGAGAATTAGAGTCTGGCTCACACACTATTTTAGGATGGCCGTTATCCTCATTTCACAACATCCAATGGGAAGAGGCTCTCTCACCTCCTTCCAGCCTGAACTCCGTTCCTCCGAAACCGTTCGACTCCATCGTTTCCAGCCCTGCCCGCACTGACCCGCCACCGCTCCGTCCAGCCATGCTGAACTGACCGAGCGTGAAATTTAAAGTTTGGGGGTGTTTCTCAAAACTCAGACTTTTTGATAGAAACAGGATTGGGGTTCCCGAAACCCCAGATTACCAATTTCAAAATTTCCTAAGAATCCCGCCCTCATTCTTCCTCAACCGTATAAATCGGCTGCCGGCTTCGGGTGTGTATATTTTTATTATAGTATGTTTTCTGTTGTTGATGTAAAATATCATTGTTCACGTGGATCCCAGGGGTTCGAGTAAGTTTTTCATGCAAAACAATCACCGAAAATAAACAAGTTCTTTAAAACGTGCGAATTTCATTATCGAAATCAATCCTTTAAAGCCTGGATTCCGGCAAACAATATTCCACGAATAATAGAAGGGTCTTCACGCATTCGCAACCGTCGGAAACACAATATTAGGTAATTTAAAATACGTAGTAAGGGGTCATTCACAGCGGCAATTCATCTTCAATCAAAAACAATCTCCTTCACTCGCTGGGGTTTTCGTCAACTCCCCACTTACTTGGTAGAAACATCTTTTGCCAGGCGAGACAAAACTTCCGAAATATATAACTTTCGCTCATTGTCAATTCAAACGTGACACTTCAATTGAGCCGATCCACCCGCCTTTCAAATTCCGGGGGTTCCGAACTCACCAACATCGTTATACCAACGGTGTAAAGCCGTACCAACCGAAACGCCTCCTACCGCCAGCTCATTTCCTTAGCTCTCAGGTAGAATCTTAAATTCATAACATGAGGGGCATTGCGTGAGCCTATTCAATTTCAACGTGAAAAGCAAACATAACGCTGGAAATATCCATAATGTAAGCACTCCAAAAATACAAATTCATTTACATCATTTGCCTAAAATTCATGGCTGCCCCTCTCAAAGGGCTTCCGTCAGACGTTAAGGAATCATAGTAAGGCATCATTTACAGTGAATTACTCCATAATAACGTCACCATGTAAACAACTCAATGTATTCCCGATATGTACAATAAATGATTCCAGCACATGAAGAAATATACAACATAATTCCCGATATTAAGGCATCAAAACTAAGGGATAAAGAAAATAATTACACATTCTTACAAAATAATTAGCGACCATGATCACGAACTTAAGGGATATTATTCGTCTTGACCCAGAATGAGACTTCGCTATTATATTCTACCATGGGTTTTGAGTATTGGTACGATTTCACCAGCCATCACCACAAGAGTCAAATTCGTCCTTTTTGGGAACTGCGTATAGGGACTGGTTTGAAATCTTACGTACTGGGAAGGTCGCTGCGACGGTTTCGGTTCATATTACCTTTCATCGCCTTCAAATATGAGTGTGTCCGGTTGCTCTTGCAGTATCGAGGATAGTATTCATCTTCCTCGGAAGCCGAGCAAGATTCTTTTCCCTAACCGAGATGGATGCGTTTCCTCCATCCGGTACCAGGGTTTCTCCGGAATTATATCGACCGGAACATCCTGATGAGTAAAGCTGGAACAGAGAGGGATGTTTTTAGAACGGAACCGAAGATCATAAATTAAGAAGAACCATCAGGGATGGGGGGCTCTGGCAGGTGATTACCAGTAGAACTCCATAAGCAAGGCAAGCGGAAAAAAGGAACAAATTCTAACGTCTGATCCATAGTGGGTGGGGAACGGAGAAGAGAGGAGGCTATTCCCAGGATAGGTCGATCAGACCCTCCTCACCATTGCCAGGGCTTCGAGAATGCAAGAATGGTGTCTCGGTTTTGTCATTGGCGATGTTCTGATCTCCTTCAAGGAAAATGCCAATCAGGAGTTTCTCCCAGATCACGGTCCTTGATTTGTGGGGGACCCCCAGGAGATCGGTGAGATCCAGTGTTGAACCCCAGGACGCCTCTGAAACGATCAAGGCCTCTTGGGACCAGGAACCAAGAATCAGGCTTCGAAGGCCGCCGTGAAATAGTCCCGCTGAAGCAACCGGGATCATTGTTGGTGCTTATCCTGGCGTCGAGTGAAACTTCAGGATATAAAAAATATTTCCGTTTCGAAAGGCGCTCCCCTTTCCGTCTTCTCTAGTGCGTTTCGGGACCTTTGCGTGCAGCACAGGGGATCATATTACATTCGCTCGCCTCCACATCCTTCTACACATTGTTCAAATAAGAAAATCTTTTGACTTTGTAGGGTCTTTACTGCCTTTTAATGACCTCCCGTTGGACACCCATGGAGTTCCCTAGGGACGATTGAAACTCATCTTTTGGGGATGTCAATTACCTGATGTTTTCCGTCGTCAGACTCCCATTTTCAAGAATATGACACCATTTCTCCGGAATTGGAGGAAAGTCCCAAAGGCCCAATAACTTCATTCAGCAGGATGAAGAAGGCGATCAATAATACATAAATACAGGCCTTTCTGAGTCGGACATTCTTTGATTCTAAATTGGTTTTATTTTAG
The DNA here is from genome assembly GCA_019973955.1 of Trichonephila inaurata madagascariensis. NCBI lineage: Eukaryota > Metazoa > Arthropoda > Arachnida > Araneae > Nephilidae > Trichonephila > Trichonephila inaurata. Next base: position 8,133 of record BMAV01017964.1, on the reverse strand, counting down.
GATAAACCCAGATTCCATCCTTTTTCGACGCTCTCTCCTCCACAAGATTCAATGCCGATGGTGATGGTGTGGCACCGGCGGACTCCATTGGATCTCCTTAATTTCCTTTTCGATTCTCGGAAACCGTGGTACCGGCTCTCGGGACAGTTTCGAAGGAACGTCCTGCATTTCCATGCGATCGTTTTCCTGTGACGAGAATTTCCACATCCACCACTCTCCTGCATAGAATCTCATCTTTATTTCTTTGGCCTTCCAGTTTTTAAAGATTCGGTAACCGGTCAATGGGCATGATCTAGATTTCAACCGGGGAACCTTCGGGCAAGCGAAATTGGGATGGTAACTCCGCGATGGCTGGTTTCACTTCCATATACACAATATCATTTCTTTTCTACCAGTTTGAACTCAAGCGCTTTCAAATAGCGTGTATCGCCGACATCTATCCTCTTGGTGGGGTTTTAAACCCCAACCACTCCTCAGCGGAAAGCATCCTGTATCCAGGCTCCAGGTTGTTTCCCCGATTTTCGGAATGTGCCGGGATTGAACAGATATTCAGTACCTTAGTATTCCAAAGGCATTCATTCAAATCAATCAATCCCAGATGAATTTCCATGTTTTGCCCTCTCAGATCGGCTCCCTTGGGTGATCTGGCGATCAATTTAGAATTTTTGCCGAATTCCAAAATAATCGTGCATGGCCAGAAACTCAATGATGAACATCAAAAATGGAGCAGTTCCGTCCACTGTACGGCCAGGATCTTCATCAGGGTCTGTTCAAGTACACCTTCTTGCCGATAATTGCGTCAGGGTGGTGACTTCACGCCGGAACTGGTGGCGCGGATGGACAATTTCGGTCCTTCTTTCGGCTTTTTGTAACACCACGTCGATGGTACTGGAATGTTCATTTCGAGCACTTACGGTGATAATGTCATCGAATGACCGAGACAGGCCTCATGCAGTCTCAGAAGAACTGTTTCCATAAGGCATCTCAGAATATTTGCCGGTGCATTGCACAGCCAATATAACACTTAATTACTTACATCCGTGGTGAAACCCATTTCTCCTATCAAATGGAATTTGAGTTCTACACCTTGTAAACCACCCACTCTTGGAATCAGAATTTACAAGATATTACCGACAGTATTAAACTTGGTAAATATCTAATTCTTGGCAAAGGATAAGCTGTCTTCTTGATGACATCAATTCAACCCCAAACGAATAATCACACGGAATCTCGTAAGAACCATCTTTCTTCATAACTAGACGATGGAATTACTTTGAGGACCGACGATGACTCAAATGATCATGATCTTCCATCATCATAATAGGTTTTCAAGTTTCTTCCTCGTTTTGAAAATGGTAAATTCGTCAGGAATTGCTTGTGGAGGATGCTCTCAAATTATCAAATTCCGATAATTGGCGTTAAATCCTGATTTCTTGAAGATATAAGATGTTTCTTGAAAATAGGCTTTGGAATTCTGTAAATAATCCTACTGCAAGCCCATCTCTCGATGCCACATCCACAAGTCGGTGCTTTTTTATTAAAATCCTTGACTGGAATCGTCTGAAGAATAGATATACGGCTCTTATGAAATTCCAAGTTCCTGAAGTGACCGAGGCACAAAGCTGCTACTACCCTCTCCTTCCCTCAGAACCAAGTCTCATCGCCCATCACTTCAACATTGGCCACCTCGCCGGGATAGGCTAGGCTTCCGAGGGGTCCACAACTGACGAAAACTTCATCATTAACTCTTCTTTTTTAAATTTGTCATAGTTCAGGATGTCAATTCAGGCCGAATCAAAATTTCCTATTTTCACCTTTACTAAACAGGATATTATCCCATTCAGTTCGCCTGACGATAATGAGGAATGTTGGTTTTGCAACTCAGTACAAGTTGGATTTCAAATTGGGTTTGTAGGCTAAGGAATTCTGTCTTCTAGGTACTGAATGCATATTGCTTATTTCAGATCCAATTTAAAAACTATTTGTTGTTTCTGAAATCCCGGTCCAAATACGGATCGGTAGTCTATCACCTTCTCCTCATGCCCATCCATGGTGATAGATCCTCTATTTCCAAACTTGTTGGAGGCAAATTCGGCTTTCCCACATGGAACCTAGTCCTTTGTCTTATCCATATTTTGAAGGCTTTTAGGGCGGCTTCCGAATCATCTTTGAATTTTGAACCAAATCTTTTTCTGATTATAGAACTTACCGTTAAATCTATTATCCTGGCTCATACGGCTTTGAATATTATTAAATTTATCTAATATGAGTCCCTTGTCGCTTCCATTCAAATCACAGAAGAATTTTGTAGAGGGCCTTCAGGTATCTAAACAACCCCTCCATACCAGGAATGGCCTCTATTCAAGTTTTCTGTTTGGAAGAAGGGGCGATTTGGCTCTCAAATGCTTCTGAATCAGGGGTTCAGAGTTTTATTTTCTCCCGGGTGTCAATTTCCACCTGTGCCATCCCTTGAGATTTGCGTTTCTCTTACAGTTCGATATTCCAAACCCTCTTTGTTTTGCATTTCCCTCTTTCAAATTTCTCCAAAATGTCTTTTTATCCGATCGAGGATTCACACGATTAATCTCACGGAGTCCGCTCGGGCTGAGACCATTTCTATCTCTGCGACCAGCTTGATGGCACTCAATTCGAGACATATCAGCTCCGGTGGAATTTGGAATCGCGCATCCTGCCGTTTTCCTGACCTTCTCCGGATTTTTCCTTCGATCATCCACGAAATATTTACAAGGATGCTTCTGCTTTACGATTTCTCCAGTTGATCGAAGAAACCAGTTGACGACCTTTCCACTTCGGAACACCACGCCTGGCTTTCCTCTGTTTCTGGTCTTGTTTTCATCCTGCCGGATGTGCATGAGTAACGGATATTTCTACCGGCGACCGAGATCAGAGCGCATTATACAGGAAGTTCAGAGTTCGATCGTTCTGTGTCGGGAAAAGGTCACCAAGTATTTAGCTTCTCCTCTAAAGAGTTGCTGCTAGCTGACAATAACTTTGCACCTTCGATCCATCCATTGGCTTGCTTTAGAAATTATGGAGAGTGGAGTCTGCCACTTGCACTCCCAGTTAGTTTTTCCGTCATAAGTGGAAGTTTCACAGATACTGGTGAGGCAGTCAGAGCACTGGAGAAACAGGCATAGGTACCGAAGGAACAGGTACAAAACACTTGCTTTCTTTGTATTCCCGCAAGCTAAACTCTTCTTTTCAGATCTTCAAATCGCTGGGTAAAATTTTTCAGCGGCTTCTTCAATTCTTTCTTCAACGCTGATCTTTTGTCCTTCTATTTCTTCCCCTACTTTTCTCTATCTTCTCTTCAACTTCCTGCTATCTTTTTTTTCCATTTTATGGCTATTTTCTCTTCCACCCTATTGATTTTTCTCTTCAACATTGTCAATTTTATTTTTCCTAGAATTTTTCAAAACTGCTGGCTCTTCTGCACGTTTTTTTCAGACCTTTCTGCATTTCTTGCTGACCTTTTGCATTTCTTGCTTAGTCTCTTCTTGGCCGTTTTCAAGGCATTGATGCGTCCAACAGGGCGGCTTCAGTTGCTCATCCATCGCTCTTGTTATTGGCGCAAAATCCTTACTGACGCAAACTGTTACAGTAGACCAGAGGGTTCGTAAGATTTTATGCAAAACAATTACAAGAAAATAAACAGTTTTTAAGAGTGATGCAAATTTATTATCAAAAAATCAATCCTTTAAATACAAGATTCAGCAACAGCCATTCACAGAGTAAATATCCGAGAAGATTATTTACGCCAGCAGCAATCAAACACAATAACCAGTGTTTAAAATACGTATTAAAAGATTATTCACAAGCACAGCCGAGCTAATCGCTAATCAAAACAATCCTCACTACTCGCTGGTTTAATCCGGGCGCTCCCCGCCGTACCGGAGGCATCTTTTATAGGCGCGGCAAACTGAAATATAACAGCTCGTGTCGTGAAGTGACACTGGTGGAGAATCCACTACTTTCTAGAGATTCCAGAGGGTTCCGAACTCACGCCAACATGGTCGCCACCAGCGAGGTCGCCAAAAGTAGTGCCAGCAGCTCTACCGCCAATATATATTTCGCCAAACACTCATTGAATGCGCCCATTATAACATGAGGCAGCATTGCTTGTGAATGGTACAATTTTAACATGAAATAAACATAACATAGAGTAATATAAATGCATTAAACATTCAAATACAAATTATTTACACTATTTACACAAAATTCGTAACAATATGTTAGTGTGTCTCAACATGTTCAAGGCAATAAACGGATTTACTAATCACAAGACTGCCTCATGAATAACAGTGAATACGCAACATCAACCAGCATAGAAAATGTATCTTAACATACAGTAATCACTTCCAATGGCCACGCTCTATCCTTTCGTTGTTACAGTATAATCGTCCACTCGCCACGACAAATCATACACCACTATAAGTTTTAGTATATATATATATAGCTATAGCTACTTTATAACTATTTTATTTTTACTATTAAGATTCATTTTTAGGTAAGTGAAGATAAATAAACAATTGTGTAATTTGAATAGAGTACTTTAAGAACTTTCAAAGCAGTAGTGTGTACTATATATTTTACAGAAAGAAATATTTTATCCTTACTCTAAAAATGCTTTTATGCAAGTATGTTTGTAGTGGAATTTTCCTTAACGAATTGTTCGCGATGGAAGGATCTACTGTACTTCATATTTCATCACTACAATCATTCGACGTCTTAGTATAAAGAAAAACATATTGATTTTAAAATAAAAGCAGCAGCGAAGAATATATATTGTGATAAAAAAGACTTTTTTCCATATTTTGTCTATAAAATGCATTGCAAATTAAATTTCCCAAGCTTATGGTTTTTAAATTCAAAAACAGCTTTGTAGCTATTCAGAAATTAATCAATTGTCTGCTTCCCATGAAAAACATTGTATTGGATTCCTTTTATAAAGTTTTTTCAAAAAGTTTCCGTTTAACTTCATGGCAGTATTCAGTTCTGCTTTTCGTTTTGATATATGCATTTAACAGAGTAATTATTTTGCTATATTAGAGTTAAAAACTCCTGATAGTATATTTCAGAATTTTATCTCTACTTAAGCAAAGTTTTTTTTTTTTTATCATTGAGTCATCATTAGAATAAAATATTCGAAATATATCCTTCTGGGCTTAAGTTCACTTTGGTATTTACATGTGAGTAAAAAATACAAATTTAAGTGAATAACATTTTTTTAATTAATACCTTACAGAAAATGTTTTAGATTTTGTTGATTAATTTTTAAAAATATCATTGGTTACAAGCTTGGATGGCTTGACATTTAATTAAACTCATGGTTCTTTTATTGAAAGTTTTTCCAACTTCCTATTTTTGAACGATTCATAAATCTCTAATAAATACAACCCTTACGCCACGAAATTTCGAACTAAGGTTAGATGACCAGGTAATCTCAACATTACATTCGCCCCCACCCCTTCAGCGTGTGGTCTTTCCTGATAAATTGTAAGTAATAGTCCTTCTACATTGTAAGTCAGACAAGTTGGATTTTTAGTAGAAGAAGGCTCGAACACATGACTTTACTGAAAGATCACTAGACATGCGTTCGATATCATGACCAATCGACTCTAGAGGTTTTTTTGTATGAATTTTCATTCCAGACCCTAAATAAATGATTGCATAGAAGTTTCTCTTGCTCTTCTTTTTCATTAATAGTAGTATATATTTACCGTATGCTTTGCATAGCTTCTGTAGTGTCTGTCTACTGTTGGCGGTTGATTATGGAATGTTTGGAGCAATTCACACCAGTCTCTACGGAGGCGGGTTACTGTTTTTTAGGGAGAAGGTGACTGACCCTTCTGCAGGATGGTGAGACAGTCCTTTGTTTTGGAAGAGCGAAGCGTTGCACTCTAGATTTAGTATTAAGAAGGGGTGGGTTTTGTTTGTTTGTTAACCGACGCACAGCGCTTCATCTGCTGTACTAAGAATAGTGTTTCATGGGAGAGTTTTTTACACGACGGACTGTGTTTTGTTGGATTGTAGTGAGAAGTAGTTTCGAAAGGAATTGAGAGTTACTACAGCTTCTGTTTACTATATAGGTACAATTAAAACGACACAAATATATAAACGGTTGAAGTATAAATGAGTTGAGCTTTCAAATATCACTTTAAAATGATTTTCTAACGGAGAATATAATTTGAAAACTTTAAACTTAGGATTATATTTTCCAAGAATAAACTTAACGGCGATTCATATTTATATATATATATATTATTTTATCTAAGAAACCTTTCCAGTACATTTTTACGAATTAAAGAAATTGGAATTACTAATTAAAAAAAAATACTCAAGTAGCACCATGCATATTAGATCATTTGAATTACACACACACACACACAACACTTTTTGCAGCTTCCCTTTTTATTTAATTTGTCACAATTCAAAGTACAATGAAAAATGTTACAAAATTTTTTAAAGAATAATTGAAGCATTAGAAGTTACAATGTTTTGTAATTTTGACAGCATCAAAAATATAAGTATGCTTACTGACTTGACCAAAATTTACTTTTTTCCATATGTATACCAAACAATTCCCTTATGATATGTTTGTTCTATAAATCCAAGAAATAGGGTGATGTCCATTTTGAAAATCAAAAATTTGGTATGCAGCCTCTTGAAATCATCTCGGGCAGGCGGCTGCAATTCCGGATGTTGAGTGTAGCCTGTAAGAAATTCCATAGTTCCTTCAATGAGTTCAATCAGGTACTCCCCATCGTTGAAATGGTTCGGCAATAGAGATCGAATCTCCTGGGGTGTAGTTATCCCTTCCATAGCAAACTAATTCTGCTTTTCTCACAGAGAAGAATCTTGTCTAAATCCGTGTGAATATCTTCGAGAACTTGTACGCGTTCCCTTAATGTTTGTCGGGCGTCGCGAAGTGCTTCACAGATAACATTCAGACTTAAATTTTCCAGTTTAAGAGGCTCCATTTTTAATGAGTTTTCGGATCTAAATCCTAGAAAGAAAAAAAAAAAGAAGTTGATTTTTTCAGCTCAGTCAATTTAAAGAGAAAATCCAGCACCAAGTATTGTGTCATAATGGTGGCGAGGATACACTTTTAATTTTTGATTAACATTTATCTCGAGATCTAATGAGATATTTTTTCTTCCTTTTGGAATAAAGAGATATTCTGGGTGGTTCTTTAAATATCTTAAATTCCAAGAATATCGTGTTCTTATTTTTTAATATATTTTATTAACAGATTAAGAAGCATCACGGGTTTTATTTTTAAATGAAAAAATAGTCGGGAAAATAATTTAATAAACAACTATTTAATCAGTCATAAAAATCACTATTCACTCTGAAACAAGTAATATTTATTAGAGTTAAATTAATTGTGGAGTGTATCAATTTCCTGGTCCGTAAAATCAATGGCAATTTCAGAGGAAACAGTTTAGAGAACATTTTATATTCTAGAGCAATGATCCTCAACCTTTTGTTGTTGTTGCGATACAGTGTTAACTATTTCAAAATTCAGCGAAACACTAACAATAAAATAAATCAAAAAGAATTATTCTTATCTATAATACACTATGTAAAATAGTTAATGATAGTAACTTTCAATGTTAAATAATAAAAATATGGCCAGCGTACGACACAGACGAAAGCAAAATGTATTGAAGGTAATTATAATTACAAATTAATAATAAAAGAGTACATTTGATGCGAAATTGAGCGTGAAGAATTTTGATAATTTCGTTTATATTTGGTCATAAAAATGATAATGACATTCTCATTTCGTCATCTACATTAAAAAGTCTCGACCTTTTTTTCATTTTTATATTTGTTAATGCTTCCCCTGGTATTAGCAAGATGATCTCCTTCAGTCCATACTTAAACTCTGGAGGTGAAGATGGAGTAGTTGCGCCATCTATCGTGTCGAACCGACCTTTCTCCAGGCTCAGCTGCTTTTCCTTCCTTCCCTTCAGGAAGGACACATAACTAACATTTGTTGATGCTGGAAATCAAATTCAAAAGCTAAAATAAGGTGAAAAATTACGACAATATTTTAAAAAGCTTTTTTGTTTGGCTATTATGGGATAATCACCTCTAATTTTTAAT
>BMAV01017963.1:0-50689 GCA_019973955.1 Trichonephila inaurata madagascariensis | reverse complement strand
TCGCTTTTTTTAAAAACGTTTTCACTGTATTTTTTTCCCTTTTGAGTTTAAAAAGCAAGATTATCAAGATTCATTTATAAAGGATTTTTTTGTAAAGATAACCATCATGTGTCTTTCTTATTTACATAAATAAAACAGAAGGCAAGAATTTTTCTTTTTTATATCAAACAAATAGTTGTCGAAGTCAGTCATGCACTTAAGACGAAACTCAGTGAGAAACATTGAGAAAAGAAAAGCGAAAAAACCAATTTTTTCCATTCCTTTAAAAACCCATATAATTACTTTCAAATGCAAAACCAAAATTTTTTTATTTCAAAATTTTTTCCCTTTTTTTCCCCTTTTAAAGAAATTCTTTTCCCAAGAATTCTTAAGAGATTTGATGGTTTCTGTAATTAAATGAGAAAATACAACACATTAATTGTTCTGAAAACCTGGGAAGATATTTTTTTTGCGCACAGTTCTGTTAAAATTGGGGGGATTATTTATTTTTTTTTAGAAAAAACTCTGAAATATTAGAAAAGAGGATCAAAAAAAAAGATATGTTACCCTTAAAAATCATTTTGTTAAATACTAGCGTTTTGTAAAATAACCCGGAAAGAGAACGAAAATTTCCTTTTGATGTAAATTAAAGACTAGGTTTCGTATTCTCTGTAAATAAATTTTAAAATCTAAAAAGAAATGAAATAAATATTTTAACTGAAAAGAATTAAAGGATTCTACGATTAATAAATTAAAAATCTTTTTCCTAATTTTCCAAACTTTCTTTCAATTTTCATGGGTTTTTCCCAATTATATTTCAGTTAGAATTTTACATTTATTTATATTTTTCTTACTGAATTACAGAAGTTATTTTTCAATATCAATTAAAACAAGTAATTAAAAAATTAAAACTGAAGAATCACAAAAATTTTAAATGGTTATTAATTTTATTAATTATCTTTTTTAAAATATCGTATTTATCCAAAACAATCATGATATAAATTGAGTTTAACTAATGCTTTAATGTGAAAAACCTTTTAAGTTTTTTCACAAGTCGCCAAAAGGGTCCCAAAAAAAGATGCCAACGTTGCTGTATTTTTTTAAATTTTTTTTAAAAAATTAGTTTTAACAATTAATTTTTTAATTATAATTTAAAATTTTTGTATTGCCACAAAATAATCATCTATATGAAATTTTAAACCAAAACGTTTTAAAATGTATTTTATTGGGAAAAATTTACCAAAATAAATAAATATATAGAGAGTTGGCCTTGTGGGTGGGAAATTTAAAAAAACCATATAGTATACACAGACTTTGATTTTGAAAAATTTTTAGACACCTTACCAAGTCTTCTCATTTTTTCTCATTATATTAAGTAAAATTAAAAAGCTTTTTTCCTGGGATATTTAAATTTAAAAATACGTTTAAAATCATTTTGGGGAACCATTCAAAGAGGTTCCGGAAGTCATGTGATTTTTTGAATTTTCCCGGTAGATTGGTATAAACACTCTCATTTCCAGAGAAAATTTACCAACGGATACTTCTTTTTATAATATTACTGTAATTGTTTGTCCATCGTCTACGTAAAAAAACTGTTGCTATATCTGTGAGATGTGTTATCCACTGAAATATTAAAATGAAGGTATAAAAAAATTGTCAAGATTCCGCATCCCTCCAACAGCCTTTTAAAATCACCAATTCATGGAATAAAAAAAAATAATAAGATTTACCACCCTCAAGGTGTGGGGGGTGTCAATTAATTATTGCAAATTTACAACCTAAGATTGTAAGATTCTCTGTTACTGCGTGTAAGATTTACATTCCAACAAGTTATTATACGCAAGATAAAGGATATGATTTAGAAATGATTGAAAATATTTCATATGTTATACACCGTCAGATGTCGCTTCATAAATATCATTGCACATGTACAATTGTTATTCCAATTCACTTAATTATTTGATATTTGCATTTGATATGCCGTTTTATTTAAGATAATTTAAATAGGACCCCTTGGTTTTCTTTTCTGTGCAACTAATTTGGAAACAGTGATACTGGTTTTCGCCTTTGGCATCTTTGCACATCGTGACTCCATGTCAGTATAATCATTCGCAACCGCTGATTAAGTTCTGTGGGGTGGTTATAATTAAATTTTCCTGCCTTTCCGATGCACGCTTCACTGAACTTCGGTTGAATTAGCATCTTCGATGAAAGAACGGTAAATGGTGGGATGAAAGAAAAATAATCGGATGGTTTATAAGTCATTCCTCTTCACTTCCCTTTTGTTAAAAAAAAAAGGCTGAACTTTCAGCTGTGGCGGTAATTTTTCTTTCTGTGGATTAGTGTAAAAGCTCAATGAAGTATAACCGTGAATGAATAATGATATCTGATTTTACATCATAACTAAAAATGGATAAAGAGGAACACGATAACGAAAAATGGACCGATTTAAGAAGGTAAAAATATCTTAATGAAATATTTTAAAGGATGGCATTTATACTAATATTGTTCATCTAGAATTTTAATTACCAAAACTCATAGGACATTTTAGAGTTGTTTAAATGGAATCCAACATTTTACAAGGAATTAGAATATAGCATACGTAACAGAATTGTGTGGGATATTAATCTCTCAATCAAAGAAGGCAGCTTGTTTTTTCAGATATTTAGCCTTTTTGTGATCAATTTACTCATGAAAATACTTTTAAAAGATACTTTTTGGAATGATGTTAACTTGGCACTTCTCGCGCAGGGTATGTCGTATCCTCCGCCTAACTTTTTTCAAGACTTCCTCTAAACCTTTTTTTGGAAAATGAACAGCTACCCGTGTACCTGACTTTGAAGTCATATCCTTTGGGTGGCCTTAGCTTATAAGTTATTTCTTATTATATATTTTTGAATACCGCCTCTTCGGGTATGTCGTACCCTGCGCGTGAATCACCGTTAGTTCTAAATGCATTAGCACGCTTTAAACTATTTCTTATGCAACGACGTACTATTGCAATTATGACGAAGAAATGTAATATTAAAGTAATTTAATAGATACAGCATTTAATAGATATAGTACTCGTGCAGCAGTATTTTCGGGTAAAAGTCTCTTTGTGGGGATGATGAGGAAGAATCGAATGATGAACTGTATAATATCAAGTATGATTCCTCTACTGAAACCTATCCATATAAATTAATTGAGTGAGTAATTATCGTCCTTGATAAAATCGCCACATTATATACAATTTCTAGAAATTGTAATAATTAGCTCAGACAATATTTTTGTATTTTGGAACTCTGCGACAAGAAACGCACAAAAAATATTTTGTTAAGTACCCAGAAAACACCTAGTAAACATCAAACCAGACGTTGATTTTTGAAGTGTTTTGTATTTCGATTTACAGAAGAATGTTAAGAATGTAGAAACCAACAAGCAATGCTTCTACAAAATAAAAAAAAAAATTAAGATCCAGTGAAAACGTCGCACTCACTCACAACCAAGTTTAAAGGAGTGTATAAACATTCTCAATTCTCTAATAAAAAGAACAGAAGAACTAAATTTATGGGCGAAAAGTTTAATAAACATATTCTATTTCCTCCTTTTCTTCCTTTTTAACCTTTGTAAGCAAATTTTACGATAAAAACAGAATGTGTAAACACCCTTGGGTGTGAGATACCCTGCGCGTGAAATTCGGTTCGTTTTGTTCACGCGAGGAATGCTGGGTTAATTATTATCCCTCTAGCATACTGCATTTTCACTTTTCCCTCTCAAAACGAGATAAGGCCGCGGTAGCCGAGTGATATAGGTATCGGACCGTGGCTTGCCTTGTCACGAGTTCGAGCCCAGTACCACTAAAGACCCGCCGTGTAGGGCAGCGATGCACGTTAAATCTGTCGAGAGCTGAAACATCCTCCCGTTGGTCTGGTGTGATAGTAGAGGGGGTGCCAGCTCAGGTGTCATCCACGTCACTTGACCATGGTTCAAAATTACGTGGTCCGTCACCAAAAGCCTTCGTGTAGCTGAACAGTGCGACGTTAATATTCAGTCATTCACTCACTCAAAACGAGATTCTTTCAATTGTGTCTTCAACTACAGAAGGGAATAAATTTATTGTGAGAAAAGAAAAGTTTGGAATGGCTGAAATTTTATTTTTCACCAAGGTGTTGGAGTTATTTTTGTTATATCGACATCAACCAGAAGACAAATTTTGTAACCATTTTGCGGGTTCTTATATCCTCATCAAAATTACAAGTGATGAATCTACTGAACCTAACCTCTTTGGAAATCCATCGTATAGTCAATGAACACGATACCCTTTTTCCAATATTTTAATCCGTCAACAAATTAAAATTTCCAGGGGTTTTGGGGTTTCATAAAACTGTGGTCAACCGGATCTCTTTAGTTTGGGAATTTTTTTTGAATAATTCTCTCTGAAAATTTTTTTAAAAGGATTTTAAGAATGTTTTTTTTGTTACAATTTTTTGTGAAATAGTGTAAATAGTTTGTATTTGAGTGTTTAATGATTTTTTTACTCTGGTTATGTTTATTCCATGTTAAAATTGCCAATCACAAGCAACGTTTAATGGCGACCGAGAACTTGGCGAAATTTTGCGAGAGCCAAGTTGGCTCATTTTGGGCGACCGGGGGTTGGGGGTTGGGTCCCCTCTGGAACTTCTAGGTGATCCCCCCCTGACGAGCGGCTATTTTTTTAAGTTTCATCGCCCTTAAAAAAGATGCTCGCACGGGGGGGAGTCTGATTTAACCAGCGAAGAGTGAGGATTTTTTTAATAGCGATTAGGTGGCTTTTGCTTTAACGTGTATTTTTAAACACTGCTATTTTGTTTGATTGTGTGGAAGGGTGAAGGAACTTTGTGATTTTACTCTGGAATATTGCTGCTGAATCCGTATTTAAAAAATTGGGTTTTTTTTAATAAATTCGCACGATCTTGAAGAACTGTTTTTTTTTTCTTTGATTGTTCTGCATAAAACCTGAACCCCCCCGGGCTACGTAACAATATATTTTCCTTAAATACTGATTTTCACTTACACCTAAAAAACGAGATTCTTTCAATTGTGTGTTCAATTTTTCAAAAGAAACAGAAATCACGAAGATTCATTTATTGTGAGTAGGAAAGTTGCGGAATGGCTGGCGTTTTATATTTTTCACCAGGAAGTTGGAGTTATTTCTGTTCTAGCGAGATCAACTAGGAGAGAAGTTTCGCAACAATTCTGCGGGTTTTTTTACCACAAAACCGAAGTGCGAACTTTTCAACTTTTTTGAAATCATCGGGTTACGAAAAACCTTTTTGCTACCTTTAACCCCAACAACAATTGAATTCATAGAGGTTTGTAGTCTGCTTAAACTTTGGTCATGGTCACTATTCATTGGTCCAAAGTCGCCACTCATGTGAGGTTAGTGAGCTTGGTTAGTGTTCTGAAGAGTATTTTCGAAAATATTCCAAGAAAAGTGAACTGAATCTCTTCTCTGAAAAATAAAAATGGTTTCTTTGCTAGGGAAAAAGAAAAGGCATTAGTTGAGATTATGACTTAAGTATTATACATATACAGAGAAAAGATTATATACAAATGCTTCTAGTAGCTGACACTGCTTCAAAATGTATTTAGATGGTTTGGACTTATGATATACATTTTAATGTATCCCACTACGTTTGGAACTGTTATATTGCAAAGACGTATAGGTGGATATTTTTTATGATATTTAGTGTCACTTAGATTAAAATAAATGTATAAAATTGCTTTAAGAATATTAATAAAATAAAAAATTATTTAGATGCAATATTTTGGCAAAAAACATTCCCCATTTTAAAAACATTCCCTTTTCAGAAAATTTTTCCCCAATAAAAATTATTTTGTATATATCCCAGATTTTGTAAGATCCGAACTAGGTTTTGAAATATGATTGAAGTGGAATTATCCATATATTTTAATACAACAGATTGGGAGAATTTTAAGAAAAAAAAACACAGATAATTATTTCAATTTATAGTAACTCTGAAAATAATGTGAATTTTACAAAAATCCTAGTTCAGACCCTCTTAAGAAATCTTTGCTTTATATAAGCAAAATATTATTATTATAGAAGCATTTTTCATAAAAGGAGAATGTTTTGAAAATAGATAATTCTAAGTTCATTTTTTTAATCTAATAATATTCTTAAAACAATTTTATGTTTGTATTCTAATCCAAGTGACACTAAATATCATGAAAATTATGCATTTATACAGTTTTTTAAATCATGGATCCGAAAGTAGTCGGATACCTTAATGTATTTTGTATATACCTTGTATATTTCTTCTTATATTAATTTTGTAGTTCATTTGTTAAATCATGTTTGAAGTTGAAATTATTCTGCCTCTAAATGTGCAATATAAAAAATACTTATCATCTTGTCACTTGAGAGTTTTTCTTCATACCATAAAATTGTTTAAATAAAGAAAAGTATACACCTCATTATAAAAAATAATTTCCTTCAAGATACATGTTCGCATTCGTCATAATTTGGTGAACACGCTATGTTTACATGTTTTGAACATGTTTAAATAAACATGCTTGAAACTAATTAAAACGTTTTTCTCCTCATTATCTGAAGTTAAAATCTATTTTTAGTGGTAAAAGGAAAAAGTAAACATTTAAAAAACTGCTGAAAGGATTTTCAACATTTTTCATTTAGTTATGTTTCTCTTTAGGCCCTTTTAGTTGTTTTTATTAATGAGGGTGATATATAATACGTCTGTTCTTTTCTTTTTTTCTCAAACATTAATGAAATTTTCTTCCCAAACAATAGCAAAAAAAATGTAATATTCTGCCAGAAAAAAAGTCGAGAAGATAATGTTTACTGTTCAAAACAACCATAAAAAAAATGTTTTTATAAGATTGTTTCTGCCTACTTTTTACAACTTTTCTTTTTTACTTATTAAGTTCACTTTTTCCATTATTTTTTAAAACAAAAAACCTTTTCGGGTTTTCAATGGTTACTGACAATTTAAAAATCTTATTTCTAGTGTTTTAGGAAAATTGAAATTATTGAATATTTTTATTTTACGGGTTTTATCTGAAATTCTGTGACTGATACATTTATATTAAAACTTTTGCAATACGGCATATTTAAGAATATAATTTTTAATATACATTCTGAGTATTTGATGAATTTTTCATTTGAGTTGATATATTCAAATTACCAAAAAAATAAAATCTGATAAACTTTTATTTCTTATTCAGAAATGTTCCTGAATCATTTAAAAGATATTTTTAGCTGTGCCTTATACGAAAGATGATAGCTGCAAATCTTTTCAACCATTTGGGACGATATGTATTTTTGGTGAGGAAATTTGAGATATTTCGTAAATTTCGAAAATAACTGAACAAATTACTTTTATAATTTTATTATGGTAAAACTATTGTCAATTAATTATGAAAAAAATACTATTATTCATTCATAACATAGTTCCTTAAATTCTTAAAGTATTTGACCGTGTTGATTCGAATAAATGTTACCAAAAACATTTGCACAAGTCCATGTCTCAGACGGGCATCTTGTATCTCTCTCGTCATTTTATTTCTAATCCTCGTTTGAGATCCGCTCTAGTAAAAATAGACAGGGTAGATTATAATTAAATTTATTTACCAAATTCCAGATTAAAATTAAATAAATTTATTTTTTGTACTTCATACCAAACTAAATTTTCAGCCGTTCTTATACTTGTAAGTATGACAATTTGATTTTAATACTTTAAAATTCAAAACAAACATATAACCACACAAATCACTTACACATTATTTATATTATAATTTTGTCATAACTTGCCCCTCTCCCCCCCCTCCGTAGTTTCCCCATTCCCAACAATTGAAATTGCAAAAATAACCTACACTATACATACATATATATATATTATTTTTCTGTCAGAAAGAAAACACCTGATCATTTTTCACCAGTTTTCCCCCAAAAAATTGTAAACATCAAAACTTAGTATGAAATCTATGAATAGTAAATAACTTCAAGAAATTCAAATGCACTAACAGTGATTTAAGTCCTGTTTTTAAGAAAAATAAATATTTCAAAATACTTTGGATGAAAGAATTTAAACGAAAATTAATTTTAAAAGTAATTAAACAGAGGCTTGTTGAATCATTTTTCTCTGAGTTTCGTATATTTAGAGGTGTAATAAAAATCTCCTATTACAGTATTTACTGAAAATAATCTCAACTCGGAAAAATTTTCGATAGCAGATTTGGAAGTAAGTTACATTAAATTCAAGGGATTTTAAAAGAATGAAATCTCACGACTGATATTTTTTTTTAAAGTAAATAATTTAAATGAAATTTCTCCGTAGATCAAGAAAAAGAATTGAATTATTCTGCTTCTAAGAATTGATAAGAGAAATCACAAAACTTTATGAATCCCAAGATAACGGTCTCTAATGACAGCGGAAGAGAATTTCACAAATGTCTGGCTATAATTTTAGTAACGTCAGTTATCAAAATATTACCTCTTTTTCGAATAAATGAATAGTTTTCGTAAAGTAAAAAAAAAGATTTCAAAACTTTAACAAAGACGGATTATTATTTCAAATAATATGTATTTTTTGGGAAATAAAACATTTTTTTTATTTCAAGTATCCGAGTATATTTGTGTTTGCTATACAACACACACGCACACATACTCACGCATAAATTTTTACTAAGCCTTATCTGAGAGGTTGAAATGGGTTTTAATATTGAAGATAAAAAATATCTTCGATAGTTCCGAAAATTTAAAATATTTATGCTGTAGTGTTATAAACAATACTGACTGAGTACAATTGGAAAAAACAACATCGGAGAAGATAGTAATTCACAACCTCTGTGACGCCGCACTTTTGTGTTGCCGCATTTTTAAAAATATTAATTATTCTCTAAAAAATAATAAAATATCCAGGACCTTTCCATTCGACCGTTTTACAGAAATAAACTATTCATAAAATTGTTATTGACCATTTGACAACATTGTAGGGAAAGTTAGTCATTTCTTCACAAATTTAGAAAAAAAAAATATTGCGTTCATGATCCTTTTTTGATAACGGATATATCTGTATATGAATTAACTTTGAATGAAGAGGAAGAACTAACATGTCTCTATAATAACAGATATTTAACTTCAAAACATTCAAAAGATTCAATTATCGTAAAATCCGGAGTATAACGCGCACTTTGAACACAAAAAATGAGATCGAAATATAAGGATGCGCGTTATACGCCGGGTATAAAAACGACAGCTTTAAAAACAACAAATGAGATGAGCATAAAATTTTTTTTTTACTTCTACACATATTGAAATACTGTTTATTTAAAAGAAATGACATATCTTATGAACTAAAAGAGTTCTAGTACTAGAAATATACTATATTATTTTTCAAAAGTCTGGAATAATATCTCGAATAAATGACTTCAAAACATAAGAACATTGTATATTATCATTTCAGATTTCTTCATAAAACGGGGTGCGCGTTATACGGCGAACATACCTAAAAGTTAAAAACTGCATCTTAAAAGTATAGGTGCACGTTATACGCCGGATTTTACGGTAATTCATTTTGGATTAAAGTTAGAGGCGATTATCTCAAAATACCAATAAAACTAACCTTTAAGAATATTGTTACAATTTTCTACACCTTATTTATGTGAATTCGGATTTTCAGAATCAGCAAATATAAAAATGAAAAAAGATAGAAAATTTAAATGTAAATGACGAAATGAGAATGGCATTATCATCTATACACCCCGATATAAATAAAATTATCAAAAATCACCAACCTCAAATTTCGCTTTAAATGTATTCCTACAATGTATTTGTAATTAATCACTCAATGAACATTTTATTGTCTTCGTCGTACATATTATTTTAATTAACATAAACTACTTTACATAGTGCATTATTGATAAGTAAAGTTCTTTTAAATTTATTTCATTGTTAGTGTGCCGCCAAATTTTGAAATTGTTAAAAAAAAAAGTTGAGAATCACTGGTGTAAGATGAAACTAAATAGCAATACATGATTAATGCATTATTGTTGCTAACATTCTGACAGCAAACGTTAAGGGATAAGGATTATCTTAATCATATATAAGACATATTTGGAGGTTCCTCGAGAAGACTTTCTTAAAACGGGAAATAATCCATAAATATATTTATCAATGATTATATGAAAGTAAAGAACTTAACGAAATGATGCAAAAATTTAATCCGCTATATCTGAATAAGCACAATATTTTGAATGGTATAGAAAGAAATATTCCAAACTTTTATTATCTTTTACGATAATTCAGGCTTTAAAATCATCTTTTAGAGATGAAAAAGATTTTGTAGACGCAAATTATAAAATCATCATTGTTATTTTCAGCTAGTAGGCTCATTCTGAGTCTTTGAGGATGGAAAGAGGCCAGAAACCCTAATTAGACACTTCATTCTCGAAATCCGCATGTATTGTTCGGCCATTTTGGATGTTGAATTTTACATTAAAATTAATAGTTGTAAATAATTGATTTTCAACTTAATTTTTAAGCACTATTGCTTATAATTCAAATTTTAGGTTATTAATAAACCAGGATTGTGTAAGATCTTTACGCAAGAGAAAAATAATAAAGGATGAACTTTTATTTCTTTATGCAAATTTAATTTTGGCTCATTACATTACTTCGAGAACTCGACCTGATTTTTATTTCCCAAAGAGGAAAATAGCAATATTCCAGAATTATTCTGCATAGAAAAAAAGTGTCATATTTGACGTAATAATAACACAAGAGAATAATGTGTAAAAGAAAAGATAGATTTTTAGTTATTTGTTTTTGATTTCTATTAACGTAGGAATGAAATTAATGTTTTCTATAGTATAAAGTAAAAAGTGCGCAAGTGACAAATAAGATAAAAATAAGAACATAAATTTAAAAAAGACAATTCAGTTTTGAAACACTTTTAATATGTTATTATTTATCATATTAGATATTTAGATTCTGTATCTGAAAAGATAGTAAAAAAGTATTCTTAAAAACAATCTCATCTGGAAACTTCAAATATCTTATTATTAAAAGTTTTGAGAACTTCAAGTTATATTAAATATTCCTATCTTATTTTATATTTTTTTTGAAAATAATATACTGCTATACACATTCAAGTTTTTAATATTTTCTTAACCCAAACATTCCCCAAACTACTTTTTAATTGAATTAGATAACGTTTTAGTCACTTGAAACTATAACAGAAAAAAAAAAATTCGAGTTCATCTAATGATACCTAATTTATTATTCTAAATGTAAATAAAAACAGCTATAAAAACAATTGTTAGAGGAAAAAAAGAACTTTATAAAATTGACCACAGACAATTATTTAAATTAGAGGGCTTTAACTTTTTTTTTATCCCTCCGTTTTTTGCTTACCTAAAACTTCATTAATTAATAATCATTCTTAAAAAGCAATTATGTACTTTTAATTGAAATTTGTTGAAAACAAAGGCAAAAAATACATTAACATTAAGTTAATAATAATAGAAATAAATAATAACACTGATGAAATTAAGAAAATGTAAAATTCTGGCAAATTCCAAAATGGAACCATTACAATGTAAAATTAAGCAATAATTCCTACCAGAAAAAAATACAATCTTCTTTGCAGTTTATTCAAAAAGGAGTCACAATAAAAGAGATTAAACAAATAGAAAAGAAGAAACTTAACAGTAAATATAAACAACAGAGAAAAGTACAATGTTAACTTACTGGGAAAAAAATCAGATAGAAGTCTTTGAGTGCAATTGTTCTCCTTTTCCCCAGCTGAACAAATTAAGCGAAAAATCAATAACAATTAAATTGTTCCAAACAAGGTGATTGTTGTTTGAGACAAAGGATTTTTCCACAGAGATAAAATCTATCATTTGTAGCTTTCAATAACTTTGGTTATTTTTTTATTGCAATGGGAATGAAAGTTAAATTGAAATAAATTATTGTATATTTATCCCTTTCTTGTTTTTTTTTTTCCCAAATTTTCGAAGCAAAAAAACATTTTTTTATTGCTACAAATTAGTAAATTGGCCACCCTAAATACGAGAATGCAAAAAAAAATTTCCAGTAAGAAGTTTTTCACTTCGTTTACTGGTGGTCAAATATGTGATGTATCATTTACTTATTTCAGCTTTACTTGCAGTGCAACAAATGTGTAAATTTAAGGTGACTGCGCCTACCTTGAAAATATCGCTTTTCGTCTACATAAGGCATTTTTTATTTCAAAAAATCTTTTTTTTGAACATTTTCTTTCCAAAACAGTTTTTTTTTTTTTCCTTTAAAATAGAAATAAAAATTTAAAAATGTTTTTTTAAAAACATTACTCTAGGGAAAAAAGGGCAAGATAAAACTTTAAGGGTTTTTTCTCAAAATTTTTTGGAAAGCCCAAATAATATATCTTAAAAACCAAAACCCAGATAATGTTTTGGAATTTTGGGGGAATTTTTTTTTATAAAATTTTTTCATATATTTATATAGTTCAAAGTTTGTTGTGGGTTAAATATTTTTCTTTAGGGTTTTTAAAAAAGAAAAAATTTAAAATTACGTTTCATATTATTATGCATAATTGTTGTAATTTTTGTATTTTAAGATTTTTTTAGATTTTGGCATTTTGAAGAGCACATACATTTTTTGTGTATAAAAAAAATTATGATAATTGTATTGGGAAATGTTTTAAGTTTAGAAAAAAAATTTAAAAATTTCTTGAAATAAAATTTTTTAAGAGTACAATATGAACATATTTTTTTTTTCCCAAAAAACATGGTTTTTTAAAAAATTTGTTTTAAAAAAAATTGGGCCCGAAGGTGGAGAACTCGTTATATTCACTGCTGTTTTTTTGAGGTGTTTAAAAAAAGTATCTATATACAAATAATTATTACTAATACCTCAAGATTGAAAAAAGTATTACCAATTAAACAAATCCAGTTAAAATTATTATCAATATCCAAAAATGGGAAAAGGAGGAGCAAGACACGGCATATCTAATTCACATAATTTCTTCCAAATCTTGTCTTCTGATTCATTTGACCGTTAATAAATGTTATCAATTGATAAATATGAACCAACATCTTTCAACTAAGAGAATTAAATTCATTGTTCTTGAAATCATTTTGGGAATCCATCATCAAAGCTACTTTGACACCCAAAAAACAAAAACAAAAACAAAAAAAAAAAACATTATTGAAATTATAAAAATACGTAAGGATTTTGATTTCAATTCAAGATGAACATTTTCACAGAGATAATTGTGAAGTAAGTAGGATTAAGTTTTACTAATAAGTCATCAAGTCAGGGAAAAGTATTAAGAGAAATAGAATCGTCTTACCATCCAGAAATTATGGATTTTTTAAATGTTAGTTTATTTAAGGTTTTTAGTTTCTTTAAAAGTTGAACTCTATTGGTTCATCAAACAAACCCCTGGCACTTGGGGAAAAAACAATCAACTTTTCTATTGAATTCAATCTTCAATTCATCATTCCATATAATGATGCAGCAAACAAGTTTCTAAGTATCCTGTATCTATATCAATCTTTAATTTTTACTTTAGTGTGAGATTCTTACATGAAGATTAAGGATTAATAGGGCCAAAAAATTCAATACCGGTATTGATATTTTTTGATCTTAAAAGGGTCCGGTTTTAATACGGTAGGTGGGGAAATTTTTGAAAATAAAGAAAAAACAGGGGTTTTTCTTTTTTTTTATTTGCCAGTTTTATTAAGATGTAAATATCACACAAAATAATTTGTTACTTATAAAATTATATAAAAAAAGGTTAAGTTTTTTTAAAAATCACAAAAAAAAAAAATTTAAAAATCCTATTCAGTCTGTGTACTAATACAAAATTTGAAATGTATCTTAAAAAAATATTGATCCATTTAATTTTCATTAATCCTGAACGTTTTAAAAAATTTCCAGCTTCAAAAAACCCCTTTTGACATCTACGCTAGTTGGTGGTACTTTTGTTGCGCGAATACTTTTTTCCCAAATATTTACCTCTAAATCCCCTTTTTCTTTAATAAATCGATTTCACGGGTGGTTTTGGATATAGCTGATTTTGTATTAAATTTGGGTTTGTTGAAAATTTTAGTTAGCGTCTTTCTAATTTTTATTCAAGAGACAAATCATTTTCACTATCCATCATTATTTTAGATAACTGATCACTCACTTCTCTTGACTGTGCAATGCAATTTTATTTTATTTATTCTAATAAATTTCGCTCGTTAGGGATACATAGAAAAAAAACGTTTTCTATTTTGCTATAATGGCGATCACTGAACATATAGTGCAGACAATTAAAAAAATTTCTAGTACAAAACGGTATTTAAAGTGGAGAGCACCGTAATTACAAAATTGTACAAATGGCTCAAAATACTGGTATTCGGTTTCCGGTATACTGGTATCGCAAGCCTTAATGAAGATTTATTTATATTTATGTAACAATAGTATAGCAATTCCATAAACATGAAATCGGTTATGCAAACAAAACTTCTTTAAGTTATCCGACTACGTTCGAAACCGTGATTTTAAAAAAGCGCCTAAATGGATAATTTTCGTGCTATTTAGTGTCACTTAGATTAGAACATATGTATAAAGTTGTTTTAAGGTGATTTTGACAAAAAGTTATTTAAATACAATATTTCGGCAAAAAATTAACTTAGAATAACCTTTTTTCAAAGTGATCTCCTTTTGCGAAAAATGCTTTTATTATAATAATAATTTGCCTGTATATAGCTCAGACCTCTGTACAGAGGCTCAACTACGAGTTTTGAAAAATGCACATTATTTTCAGAGTTACCACCAATTGAAATAACTATCAGCGTTTTTTTCTTAAAATTCTCTCCCTCTGTTGTCGTACCATGGATAAACCCACTTCTAATTTTTATATACTTCAAAAAATTTAGTTAGTTTGTACAGAGGTCTGGAGCTATAGCGGGCAAAAATATTGTTATAATAGAAGCATTTTTCACAAAAGGAGATTTTTTGAAAAGGGGTCATTCTATGTTCGTTTTTTGTCAAAATATTGTACTTAAATAATTTTATTGTAATACTATTCTTAAAACAAATTTATATACATTTTCTAATCTAAGTGACACTAAATATCATAAATATTATTCATTTATACGCTTTTGCAAAATCACGGTTCCGTACGTAGTCGGAGAGATACCTTTTAATGCAATTATTAATATTTATAACGTACGTAATTGATATATACTTCCGCAGCAAATAAATTTTCAAATATTTCTTAGTTTTAACATTAGAGAAATAATTGATTCAAAATTGACTAATAAATTTTCAAGCGCAAGTGAGTCATTAAAGGGGAACATTAATTTTTGTAATTAATTTTTAGATGTGAATTTTTTTTTCGAGATTTTTAATTTACGAAATCTTTAATTGTAACATTTTTTTTCATTTCGTTAACAATTTTTTGCTTTTGTCCTAAAAATTTAATTTTTAAAAACAAAATTTTTAATTTTTAAAAGGTTTTCTTCGGAAGATGATAATGTTGAAATAAAAAATGGAGGTTGCAACAGCATTTGCAAAATAAAAAAAAAAGTGTTCATTTTTTTTTTTAATTAAAACCTAGTAAATTATTTATATTCTTTTAAATTTTCTTTTTTTTTTTGGAAATACTTTTGCAGTTTTTCGTTTCGTTAAGCTCAATAAATAAAAAGGTTTTAAATTTTTTGGATTTATAGGGGATTCAAATTTTTTATTTTAATTTTTTAAAAAAATTTTTTTTTGGGTTTTTAAAATTATTTTTGGGGTTTTTGGGAAGGGGGCCTTAATTCCGGTTTTCCCCGGAAATAAAAAAGGGGTAAACTTTTATATTATACAACATGCTTCAGATTGTGTGTACCTATATACAGGGGGGTTTAATTATGGTACAAATTTTAAAGGGGTAATAAATTATAAAATTAGTTATTGAAAGGAAAAAAAGGGCACAGATGATGCGGTGAGCAGCTAACAGGGGAAATAAAAGAAAAGAGTAAATGGCGTTAACGATTAGTTGGCGTTGCCAATAAAAAAGTTGGGTAGATGTTTAGCCACCTTTCGCTGAAATTCCATTTGGGAAAGCACCATTCCCCCAGTTGGGAGTCTAGGGATGGCAGTTTTTACGTATGCTGAAAATGTTTTAACAGGCTTTTCCCCGTACGGCTGTGAAAAGGGTTTTAACGGCAGTGCTGTCCACGAATAAAATCACAAAATTTTTCTGATCGACGAATGCCGGATCACAGAATTTTTCTCAGCTGTTACATAGTCAACTTTGTGGAACACGTTTTGTTCCAGGGTAAAGATATGACCCCGGTCGATGTTGACGCAGTTCGCCGGGAAGAAAGTTTTAAACGTTGTGGCCGATAGACCTGTCAAGTAAAAGAACTGCTGCTCAGCATGGGGGAGTGGGGTCATCAGACCGTTTGTAGAGTCGTTTACACCTTTCCATTTTCGCGAGTACAATTTTTTGAATCCGGAAAACCCATTTTCCCCCGACCAGTGGGTGGATAAATGTGGGCCCGAGCGGGATTCTAATTTCCCCAAAGGGGTTTTGAACAGTTTTTTAAAAACTAAATTTGGGAAACGCTTTCAAAAACCCCCTTTTTGTTTTTCCCTTTTCGCCCTTGGTTTTTGTCCCTTTACTAACCTGCTTTTTAATAGTTTTTCCCATGAAATAAAAGTTAAATGCCCTTTGGTCTTTTTTTAAATTTTGGGTACCAAAATTTCGGAACTACACTGTATATGCAAACATAGAAAAAAACCTTTCCCGGGGGAAAAAGGGGGTATAACGTGAGTTTTTTTCTGAGAGATATTCTTTTAAGATATATGAATTATTCTTCGTTACAGGGGTTTTGACTTTAAATTTAAAAATTTAAAAATTGGGGGGTTGTGTTTCCTTAATGATAAAATTAAAAAAAGTGTGTGAAAACATTAAAATTGAAAATTAAAATAAATATCTTCTTATTTCACATTTAAAAAGGTAAATCTGGCTCAATTATATGCAAAAAAAAGGCCTTTTTATAGGGAAAACTTTTTGGAAAAAAAAAATTTTGTTTTGGAGGTTAATAGATACTGTTGGCTCATCTCTGATAATGCTGGCTGTTAATTTTCAAATTAAATAAACATAGTTAAATAAATCTTCTGTACTTTTATGATGGTTGTATAAATTTCTACGCTGTATGCAACTATAGTAAAAATTAAATAGTGTATTTTAAAATATTTTTTAAACTAAAGTAAACAATAATTTTTTTCAGTTATTTTACTTAATGTATAAAACATGTTTTGAGAAATAAAGGAGTAATAACCCTTTATTACCCCAATGTCATTTCGTATATTGAAATTTAAATATATATTTTTTCTTTTTAAAAAATTTTTGCCAGAAAGAAGGGGGCCCCTTTGGGGGGTGCACTGAATCCCAACTTTTTAGTAAAAATCATTCCCTTTTAATTATGACTATAAAATCACTATCAAAATCCAAATAAACAAAGGGGAGTCTCCCTTTAAAAACCCCCCTTTTAACCCCTAAATACATGATTCAAGTACTTAGTTTGGTAGAGTAAATCCGTAGAAATATTTATCTTCCCAATTTGACTCGTTTGATCCCTTTACTCAAGCTCCGGTAACTTCAATTGTTCTGTCACTAACACTGTTGTTGTGGCTAATGCCACCCAAATTCAACGTAGCAAACGGGTCCACCCAAAAATTTATCCTGGGAAAGGGGGTAGAAGTAAGCCCGTCTTTTTCCGAGGCCTTTTAAAACACCATACAGGGGACAGTCGGGGAATAATTCCGGTGAAATTCCCCCAAGGGACAATAGATGGGGCAACCCCCCATTCCCCTTTCCTCCACAATTTTCGAAGCCGAAAGGGGGGAAAATATGTCTTTTTTGGGCCCCTTCCCTGGATTCCCGGGGACTTCCCGACCTTGTGGGCTTTTGGGCCCACTTGATTTTTTAACCCTACACGTTTTTCCCGTTGGAGGGGTATTTTTTGGTATTGAAACCGCCCTTCCCGGCCTGGTTCCAATTTCTAACCACCCTCCCCGTCACTTAACACTTTTAGGATAAGATTGACAGCAAACCGTTCTCTTTTCTTTTTCTCAGTTTACGAGACTTTTTAAAATTTGGGGCTGATCAAACCCTTTTATTATTTGCGACCCAATATTTAATCATAAATTTCTTTTAAACCCGACCTTCCATACAAATGAAATGTATTGAATTTTGATAATACGATACCGATATTTTTACGCTAAAGCTACAATACAACTTTTTAAACCCTTAAGTACCACTGATGGTTTTATAAACGTTTGTCAGCTGAAATTTAAAAGCCCGGGCGGATATATACCTTTTCCCAATTGCGAAACTTGAGCATAGCTATCCCTAAAACTTTTAAAATATTCCGAAGGCTTAGAAAATGCAATAAAAAACGCTTTTCAAGGGGGTTTTGGGGAATATTTTATTTTTAGCAGAGGGTTTTTAATTACTTCCTTCCCCCTTTTAATGTATAACATAAAGGGGCCGGGGTTTAAAAAGAAGGCAAAATTTGGGGGGCGAATCACGTAATTTATAATCCCCTTTCCCCTAAGAGATTAAAAAAACCCTTTCAAATTATCAAATAAGTTTAATTTTTTTATATAATTTTTTATACAAGCTCTTAGGCCAAGGGGAATACTTTTAAAATTGTTTTTTCACTTAGTATTGTTAAAAATTTAAATTTTAAAAAAACATTTGGGAGTAATTGGTACATTTATATTTATTAGTGTAAATGTGAACTTGTATTCCCTTTTTATGTCAGAAAATATTTTTTTTGTTTATTTTTGGGTAAATTAATAATTTTTTAAAAAATCTTTTTTTTTTCGACTTTTCTTTATGCTCGCTCCCCTCTTAATTTTAACCTCCCCAGAGAAGCGCGCCTCACAGTTTGGGAAAAGATGCTTTAAATAGTAACTCTAAATAACATAAATCATGGTTCCTCCACAGAAAGGCGGTTTTATAATCATAAAATGTCATCGATAAACCTTTTTTCCTCCAAGGGGAATAATAAGAACCGCGAAAATAGAAACCGTTACAATTTGATTATCAAAAATTGCAATTTTTCAACTTATTTACTATAAATATTAATTTAGGTTAAATATAGAAGGAAAAAAAACTAGGCTGATTTTTAAAAAAAATTTTTAATTTTAGAAAAATTTAAAAAATTTTCAAATGTACTGTGTGGATATTTTGTGCCTTTTTAGAATTGATTTTGTTTCTTTTTTGACTACAGATAGATTTATTTTTAAATTTTCTTCAATTGTTAAATTCCCTGTTTCTTTTCTTTATTCAATATGCGCAAAATTAAAAAAATGCTACCCCCAAGAAAAAATAAAATTTTTATTTTGTATTAGTATTTGCTTTGAAGGTTTAATTTTTTAGTTTTTTTTTTCCTAATTAAATGAAGAAACAATCCAGATTTTATTTATTAAATATTCGTAACCATTCTTGCCCCCCGGAAACACTCTTTTTCAAACTAAAAAAATTCGAAATTATTTTTGTTTTATCATTTTTTACGGTTTAAAGAAGGATGTTTTTTGTTTCTATATAATGTCTCATGATGTAACCTCTTGGTATAGTAATCTATACTTTTTTCTTAAGCAAATTACTTTCGAGATTTATTGACATATTCTGCTATATTTAATTACAAATTGTTGATGCTTTTTGCTAAACGATACAATTTTTTGTTCTTCCTTCGGTGAGCAGAATGAAACAAATACGGTTACCTTTTGTCAATTTTAAGATGAAACCTCGCATTTTTGGTTTTGTTTTAAGTTTATTATTTCTCATGTAAAAAACAGAAGAAAGAACTATTGTTTTTGCTTCAGCTAAGCGAGTTTTATTTCTACACAGGCAGACATCCATTGAAGAACTTTTACATTTACTTTAATGACATTTTTACGTACTGTCTTTTTTCCCTGAAAATATTAATCAAGCTTTTAATGAAGTCCCTTTTCAAAGAAATGAAACTTCGCACAGACATAAATTTAATTTTTCCAAAGATAAGCTAATGAGATGGGTAGAAATAGAGAAAAAGAACTATTTTTTGTCTCATTCCTGGAATATTAATAATTATCTATAAATTTGATACGTCACATGTTTAATAATATCTCTTTCGATTATTAATTTTTAAACATAGATTTTATCAGCATTCGGAATAATAAATCAAAAGATGGGTTAGTAAAGGATGATTTTTTAAGATTGATACCATTCAGAGCTACCTGTAGCTCTATATAGCTGTCAAAGTTGTATGAAACTTTGTATGGTGAAAAATAATGACAGGGAAAGCAAGATTATGCAAAAAAATATTCAAAGGGTGGAGTATTTATGGCTCTGCTCAATGCAGAAATGTTACAAAACCAAAGTCAAAAATTATGCAAAATCGGAGGGAAAAATATTAAGGGAAGTACGAAACCTCTATACCGATAGTGTTAAACTGGCTGTTACAATTTAAATACACCTTTCTCATACTGAAATGAGCTTTTAGCTAATTTTGCATTTTTTCATAATTTATGAAATATTTTATCAAACATAGTAAATTTAATCCAGTTTTCACATCAAAAAATTTGTAAAAAATGAATTTTTAAGTTTTTTACAAAAAGCTCATTTCTGTATATATTAGGCATATCATAAGTCTGCCTAATATATATTGAATTTATTATATATTCCAATTTTATATATACCTCATTAGGTATAACATAAAAAATTTTGCATACCTCTGAACAGTACCCTGTCTCAGGAAAGGTACATCGAACATCAAAATTAATGTTTTGAGATTAATTTCATTTTAATGAATACAGTGAGACTTCCAACCGAGTAGGAAATAAAAAAATAAAAGGCTCAATTTACAATAAAAGATACATGTCCTGGTTTATATCAAACGTGTTGTTGTTGTTACCAATGCCACCTGATCGGCAAAGGCCAGATCGAGGACCACATGGTAAAGAGCTAAGTGACGCCTGTCGTTAGCCGTAGCTTTCAGCACCATACAGGTGACAGTACGATTTGGTTCGATTCCACCCAATTTAGGGAGAACACACTGGGGGTGGTCAGAGAAGCGAAAACAAAGTACTTTGTTTGCTTTTTCTGCCATTCAAAATGGGCAAGGCTCAGTTTCAATGATTATTTAAAAATAGGTTTTAAGGGCTTCTAATTACCTTATAGGTTAATGTAAGGTATTTTTTAGGAAGGTTAAAATCTGCAATTTGAAAAAGTTCAAAATATCAAATTGTCAAAAAATAAAAGTTTAGCTTTCCAACACCCCTTAAGTTTTATACAATACATTCACTAACCCGACGAGGAATTAAACCACCTTTGGTATATGAGTTAGGGAATATTAATGTCACACGATTCAGCTACTCCAGGGCTTTTGGGGACGGGTCACGAAATTCTAAGCCATGGTCAAGAGACACACACACAATGACAACACCTGAGACCACAACACCGCCCTTCTAACTTCACCATCACATCAACGGGAGAACGCTTGAGCTTCGAGAGATTTAAAGTGCATCGTCCCCCTACACGACGGGTCTTCAGCTGTACGAGGTTCGAGCTCATGACACGTCAGCCACGAGTCCATTGCTTTCAACACTAGGCTTCCGAGCCAACACACATTTAAATATGATCGTCGTTCGCGGAAACTACTCCGACCATTCTCTACACAACATTTTTTCTACAGTCGTATTGGACATAACATGTCGAAAAAAACTGGCAGGATAAAAATATATATTCCAATATATTTTATTTCAGTAATTTCTGAAACTTTCAATATATTTTATTTATTTAAATATTAGATTTTATGAAATAAGTGTTCTAAACCATTCTTTTGTTCATACATTGAACATTTATTACATTTCTTAATTTTGTATGAAGATTATCAGTATGATGAATATTACACTGAACTAAACGTTTAGCTCAACAATTTCAAAATAGAGAGTTTTTTTGTTTAAACTACAGATATACTACAAATCCACCTGAAGCTCGATCTTACCATTAAAATAGCACCAAACTTGGTATGGAGATGAACATAGTCGACTCTCTCTAATTCAAATCTTCGAGATAACGAACCTCTCACTAATTCGAAGTATATGTGCTCAGTCTCTATAATACCTCTTGATATTTCGAACTAAAATAATACGTTTTGGTACACTCAATATTTCGAAGTAAAAGCTCTGGCTGGCCAGACTAAAACACGTGATAATTTGAAGTTATCTCATAAAACTCTCGACAATTCGAACACTCACTATCCTATACAGTCTTGTATCAAGCAGGTTGGAGCTTACAAGTTTTGCGTTTTATTGTCTCTGCGGGGGTCTCCCATGTAACATAGCATCTTTAAAGACCATCAGTCTGCTATCCTTTTAGTGTTTTCCTGTTCCTCAGGCAAAAAGACACTTTTATTGCTTCCATTTTTCAAGTGGACAATAGATTGACCACGCCTGTTGTTAGCCGTTCATATATTTCGTTAACACGTGGGCTTGCTACACATGTGCTTAGAATGAATAGTCCGTCGTTGTGAAGGAGATGCATAGGATTGGGTGTTTTGCGTTGGATTACAAGATGATTTATGACTCATTTTATGACTTATAGCAGGGGTGGCCAAGACGTTGACCGCGGTCGACTGGTCGACCGCGAAGGCATTTTAGGTAGTCCGCCCGACCATCCCGATAATGACCTCGGATATCGAATTGGTTTTATTGCCTTGTGCAATAATGATGAGGAAATTCCCAGTTTTATCAGCTATCATTGCATTATCCATCAACAGGTATTGTGTTCAAAAATACTAAAGTCTAATGATATAATGCAATTGTTTTAAAATCGTCAATTCAATCTCGTTCAAGAAGTCTTCAGAGACGATAATTTTGAGCGCTTTTGGAAGAAAAATGGAATCAGAGTACGGAGATCTCTTATTGCACAAGACGTGAGGTGGCTAAGCCGACTTTACAAAAAATAAAAATTTTAAAAGGGGAAAACAATTTTAAATTAAAAATAAAATTTTAAAAACTTTTTCCTTTTTAAAATGAATAACCCCCCAAAAAATTAAAGGAAAAGAATAAATTTTCAAATATACCGATTAAATTTTCGCAAAAAATCTTTTAAAAAAACTTTTGGTTCAAAAAAAAAGGAGGCCCAATTTTTAAAAAAAAACCCCAAACCAATTTTTGTTTGAAAAAATTTAAAAAAGATTCACTGCTTTTTTTTAAGTTTATCTTTTAAAGATTTTTCCCATTTTAAATTACTTTTTGGGGGTTTTTTAAAAAGGCTTTTAATTGAAAAACGTAGGGGAGAAAAAAGGGTAAAGGGAAATTTTTAAATTTAAAAAGTTGTAATTTGGGAAAATTTCCCAAAATTTCAATTTTTGTTTTGTAATAAGATCGACGCATTTTTGGGTTTTTTTTCAACCATGAACGTCATAAAACCAAACATCGGTCACGCGTTTCAGGAAACATTTTTTTTGGTTTCAAAGCCCCCCCAAAAAAAAATTGTCGCAGATACAGGGGCCAAAATTTTCAAAAACGAAGTGAATAGGATGGTTTTTTTTTATATAAAAATACTTTGATTATTTTCGTCAGAAATTTTATTTTGTAAATATTTAAAATTTGGTTCTTTTAGAAAAAAATTTGATAATTTACCCTTTTTTTTTTGAAAATAAATATATAAACATGTACGTTGAATTTAGTCGCTTTTTGATTCCCTTTAATTTTTTTTAAAAGTGAAAAGACCAAGGATCCCCCAAAAATTTGGCCATCCTGATTATAGCATGTGGCACCAAATGACAGGGGGCCCAATTTTGCCGTGGAGGGAAAAAAAGGTGTTGGAGAGGGGCTGAGGGAACAGGGGGCGAAACGATTTTTTTTTAGTTAGGGGAAAGGAAGAGTTTTGGGGGGGGGGGAAGGGTCCTTTGAGGGTTAAGGAAAAACGGGAAAAGGGAAAGGTGGAAGATAGTGATAAAAAAGTTGGTCGAATTTTTTGGGGGGTGATTAACAAAAAACCCCCGACAAAAATAGTATTAATACCCCTAGCTGAGTGGGAAACTGAAAAATGTCGTTTTTTTTAGATTCTGAATTTTTAAATTTCAATTTTCAAAAAAAATTTTTTGGGAAAAAAAGCTCTTCTTTATATTGGGTTTTTTTTTCCCCCCTTTATAACGAAATTTTTCATTAATCCCTCCAAATTCGAATAATTGAGAGTTGACTGTAATAGCATGAGAAGTTGGATTCCGTGGGAAATACTTAGATCTAAAAAAGACCGATAAGGGTATTTAGAACACTGTACTGAGCAAGAGAGGGATAAAAAAGAAAATAATTATAGCCAATATATACAAAATAACAGTAAAATGTCAAAAGTTATTTTCCACATTCCCTAACTGGGCGAGAACTTCTAGCACATTTCAATATAACCACCGTTGCTACACTGTGCTCTGTCCACACAATATTTTCTATGGTGGTACGAAACATGTGTCAAAAGGAATATTCAACATTTTCTGTGATATGTATACCATCAATGGATTCCAGATGACAAAACTATTATCACCTCTTCCGGCTCAGGTTTACTTCCATTGTCTGCGTGAATTGTCAGTAACTCTCTTTCCTTCAAACTTCTTCATGGTTTCTTTCAAATCATTAGGGGATAAAACACTCTTATACTAGCTTTTGTTAAGTTCTGAGCCCGAGTACGAATTCGAGTAAAACCTTTATTTTGAATTAAATTCAAAATTTTAAGATTAGAATAATTTAAAGAAGTAATATACTTTGACGGGAAAAAACTCCTAACACACACACCAAGAAAAAACTATTGTAGAGTGATGAAATTCGGGCAATGTGCAATCGTCTAGTTAACATGTTTTATTGATGGAATTTTCAAGGTCACAGGTTAATTTAAAATCTAGAAAATACATTTCATTTGTGAAATGCTGTTACATTAATAGCCGGTGTAACATTCAGAATTTTGAATGCAAGCCTGTAAGCGTACATGGATTATTACATACAGGTGCCGAATGTCCTTTTGTGGTTTGAAATTAAATCCATGCTGTACTTGTTGAAAATACTGGGACCCTTCGTGCTTAATGCGGATGATGCAGGAATTGGCACTCAACGATATTTCCTACATGCTCGATTGCAGACAGAACTGGTGATCACGCAGGCAAATTTAACATGCCAATGCACTGTAGAGCACGTTGCTTTGCAACAGAGGTGTGAGGGAGAGCATTATCCAGTTGTAAAACTGCCCCTTCAGTGCTGTTCATAAATGAAAGTACCATAAATTGAAATACTACACTAGCGTACAAATTTACCGTCAGAGTATTTGCGATAACTACAAGAGTGATCATGCTGTTATAGGCAAGTACTTACCAGACCATGAATACAGGTATAGGACTATCTAAGCCTCAGTGAGTGAGTGAATATTAACGTCGAGGTGTTCAGCTACACAAGGGCTTTTAGCGACGGTCCTCGTAATTTTGAACCATGGTCAAGTGACGAGGACGACACCTGAGCTGCCCCCTGCCCTACCACACCACACCAAAGGGAGGACGTTTAGTTCTTGACAGATTTAACGTGCCTTTCTCCCCTACACGGTGAGTCTTTAGGGGGGAGAATTAGAGGTTAGAATTCGTGACATACCAGTCACTATCCGATACCTTGATCACTCGGCTACCGCAGAGACCAGTGGAACACCTACAACCAAACTGTCAGCAGCTTAGATGACCGAGGTAGCCTAGTGGTCAAGGTATCGGATCGTGGCTGGTATGTCACGAGTTCGAACCCAGTACCACTAAAGACCCACCGTGTAGGGGATAGATGCACGTTAAATCTATCGAGAGCTGAAATGTCCTCCCATTGGTGTGGTGTGGTAGTTAGGAGAGGGGGTGCCAGCTCAGGTGTCGTCTTCATCACTTGACCATGGTTCAAAATTACGTGGTCCGTCACCAAAAGCCCTCGTGTAGCTGTACAGTACGATGTTAATATTCATCATTCACTCACTCCACTGGCCTCTTTCTGACAAACACACGGCTATCACTAGCGCCAAAGTAGGTCCTGCTTTATTTAGAAAACACAACAGATCTCTACTCTTCCTCTAATGAGCTCTGAGCTTGACACCACTGGCGTCACAAATCGGCAATGGCTTGGAGTCAGTGGATTACAAGCTATGGGGAGCTGACTTGGAGCTGTCCTTGATCTAACCAGTTTCTAATAGCTCTCTGTGTCACTGTGGACCAACTGCAGGTCAAATTTCTGCCGCAGACGCAGTACGATGCGCCATAGTCGTACGTCGAATACGGAGGTCTTCCCTCGTGACGGTACGGAGCCCGGTCTCCTTGAGTCTTTCTGCAATATTGCGGGAAGAATGTAAACCTTCTCGTAGCGCTATTACATGACCTCGTTCAAACTATGTGAGCTGTTAGTAATTGCTTCTTCGTCTTCGTACAGGAATTATTGGCTAACATCAACTCAATACGTCAAATATCACAGATAAATAACGTTCACGAACTTTACAGCACGCATTTAAAATGACATTGGTGGGCTAGATCTCAGTGGTGTTACTAGTGCCACACTTAAACGCAAAGTGCGAAATTTCAATCGATGTCAACTTTCAGATGTATAAACACGCCTACCAAATTCCATTTATCTAACACTTTCTTGGTGTTGAATTTTTTTCCTTCAGTGTATCTCACAATTTCAAATAACCCAGTTGTAGTTTTGTTGGACACTCACCTACATTGGAATCAAGGGTCAAAAAGAAGTCCACGCTAGTTACGTATTAATGAATAGCATTTGGATCTAAATGATTCAAAGGAGTATTAGAGTATAGAAATTCATTAAAAAACACAATTCAAATTTAAAAATATTACTCAAAAAATAACTATATAAATACACCATGTCTCCATTGTCATGACTTTTGTAATTTGTTATATACATATTATCATTCGATAGATGTGCTTTCAGTTTTATTATGAACGAAGAAATTTCATGTCATGATTTATTCACTGAACTGCATTATTAAATTCTAGCATCAAGCTAAAAAAAGGTCAACCACTACGGGAACGTATTTTTCAACATATCTGAAAAGGAATAACGCTTAAAAGTAAATGATGACGAATGTTCCATTCGCACTTTTAGGTCTTTATCGAAGTAACTAATTCAACCAATATTCACGAGAGCATGGAGTGGAAAAGAACCGAAACTTAATTATGAATGTTAACCAAACACATCGCAATCAACGGAGGCAAGCAATTATACCTTAGTGGAAACGTTCACTTGAGCTCAAGTGAAAGAATTGCAAAGAAGAAATGTTAAATGCATCAACACACACAATGAAATCAAAACGTATTCAGTTTGAATAAAATGGTACAGCAAATATTAAATCGCATCAGCATTGCTGCTTAAAGATATGTGATACTATGTTTAACTGTATTTCTCAAATTGATTTAACAACTTTCATTTTTTTTCCTACTTTTAATTAGTATATAGTAAGAATAATATTTTTTCGAATCTCTCCTGTTATACTCATTTAAATGCAGCAAAGCTGACAAATACTGAAGACTTAAAAAAACATTTCAGCATGGCATACTAATATAACATTACACATGCCATTTTCTATTTAACGAACTTTTTCTCTTGTGAATCGGTTTCTTACCCCTATTTTTAGAAATATTTCGGGACATTTCAAATTATTCTCTCTTTTAACAAATTTTAGGGTGCTCAATGAACTTGAACAGACTTTACAAGATGCTTAATGCAACTGGAGAAATAAAATTGCCGTAATTTTTAAAGCCAAAAATTCAAATCAAATTAACACATTTTATCAGTAATTAAATTTTTTTGGTTATAAAACAATTATGCTTAAAATTACTTGTAGGCATAAAATGAAAAAAAAATGTCATTAAAATTCGTTAATTGTAATATAAAATTATTTTTAGAGTTAAAAATACAGTGTATTCCTGGACAATGTATTATTTGTTTGTTTTTATTTTCCTTGCAGATTTTTTTTTGAGAAGTAAGATATTTAAAATAAATGGATATTAATTTACAAAACAAAAAGAAGAAGAATTACTTTTGAATAATATATGGTGTTAATGAATTTTAAAAATTTTTATGTGTGGTTTATAAAGTATGTGGAGGCATTTTTTGCGCTTCCACGCCAAAGGTTCAGTGTTTCAATCCCGGCCTCAACTCAGCGTTTTCCCCAACAGCAGGTCGATAAATATGTACTAAGCTTGCTTGAGAACTAAACACTGGGGGCTTCGAGTCAGACTGATTATCTGACTGAAACATCTGCTCATGCTCCTCAGCACTCAAGGTCCCGAAAATTTAGTTGGACACAACATTAAAATCTGCAGCAATTTGAGCTTTTGCATGTCTTTCACGCTTAATGATTCTCGTCAGTCGTCGTTGGTCCCGTTCTTGCATGATCTTTTTCCGGCAGAAGCGATGTCGTCGATTTTATGTTTTATCGGATTCTTGATTCATCGCTATCTCGGATATGCAATGTCCCATCTTTCGTGCGCCGGTTATAACACCAAGTTCAAACTCACTTAAATCTTCATAATATGACATTGTAGCAGCAGTAACCTATCTAACAACTGTGCCAGACATATGTTGTCTTATATATGCTTTGCCGACCACAGTGCCGTACTCTGATTGGTTCCATATCTCTTCATTTGCATACGCTTGTCTGTACGAGTGTTTTTGACTCCTCAGTGTATATTAAATGAAGAATTGCTATTTAAAGATTCTCCCACATAACGAACTTTTTTTCGGAATTTAGCGACTTCGTTAAGTAGAGATCTGCCTATATTAACAATTAAAAAAACTTCTACCAAGTAGCATACAAAAATTTTAACTTAAGTAAGGAAAAGTTTAGACGAAAAGAAACAAGCAAGAACAAAAGAATAAGCAATCTCAAATTAAAGAGCTTTTTGTAATTAACGAGATATTTTACAAGTTATTATTGTAAGGATGTATAAGCGTGTACGTAAATTAACGCCCATTTCATTCTACCGCAACCTCAAAAGATATATCGCAGTTCAACGCATGCACACACATATCTTTATTTAATTATCTGTTCTGTGACGACATTAGAGCGTAATTGTTTTGTTTTTAAGCTGTTAGCGCTCAGAGTTTTTTAAGACTACTGCTGGTCCTGCCGACTATGAAATGCGTGCTGTAATCCGCTTTTTAAGTGCAAGGAATTTCAAGCCAGTTTCAATTCATCGTTAAATTGTAGAGATTTATGGTGAAAATGTAATGGTAAGCCCCGCAGTTTGTGAGGAACTCTAATCTAGGTCATGTTTGAACGCAGAAAAAACAGGAAAAAATTAGCAAAAATAATAAACTAAAATTGTCTGTTTTTCTCCTATAAATTTCAAATTTGATTCACTCTACAGAATTCGTACAATTTTAAGAAAAACTGCTTTGGGCAGAGTTTTGTAAACCCTATGGTCAGCGAATCTCTACTCTACTTATCGCGTTTCAAGTCCGTAGAGCAAATAGTTCTGAAAATCTAATGATGAGTGAGTCACTTTTCCCTTATATTAGTGCTTCTCAGTCTCAATATTCGCGACCCACTATTCAATCATAATTTTCATCGCCCCCTTGTACAATAACAATGTATTGAATTCAATAATACTATACTTTGACGCTAAAGCTACAATACGACTTTAACTTATTAAGTGCCACCAGCATATATATACCTCTCGCTCAGCCAAAGCTTTAATTTTCCCGAAAGTATATATACGTCTTTCCGAAGTACGATCTTCTTTTTCAACAGCTATCCGTAAAATTATTCCGAAGGCTTTGGAATGCAATAAAAGGACCTTGACATTGTTTGCGAAGGATTTACTTATTTCAGATTATTTTACTTCTTTATTCCTTACCCCCACACAAATACATCGCGTACGTGCCCCAACGTGGAAAACGGTTGGTATTGGGAAGTGAATAGCGTAATCTTTAATCCGCAGTTAAGGGATTAATTATAAACAGTATGAGAGAGAGAATTATCAAGATAAGTGTTAATTTTTCTACATAATTTTATATATGACAAGCTCATGGGGTCAATGGTAATTATTAAACTTGTTCTTAACTTTGTACTCTGTTAAATTAATATAAAATACATTGTGTTGCACTAATACATTTATAGGTGTAATATGTCAGTGTAAATAATGTATTTTATTTTTTATTATGTCAGAATGCATTTACTAACTCACTGAAAGTAAACAAACAACTTTAATTTAAATAAAAATTTATTTTCGATTTTCCAATATGCTAGCACCCCCCTCGTTGAGCTGTCACGCCCCCCAAGGGGGGCGCACCCCACAGTTTGAGAAACGCTGCCTTATATGAAGACATCAATACCACGAAACATAATACTCCCGAGTGAGGAAGATAATAATATTAACAATTATAAAATCTTCCTCAGCAATGATAGTCGTAAGGAATGGAAACTATCAACTCATATTTAAATGTACACTCTTGCTAATTAACTTTTTTCTTCTGAAACTCTATAAATTTAGGAAACATCAACACTTGTAAACGATTAATTCATTGGGATTGGACAGGATGAATTATTTGTGAGTTAGAGTAGTGATTCCCTTCAATCTGTTATATAGAGAGACTCTTGCATGTTAAACCTTCGTGGACTCAAAAGTTCTCACAGGGGTATAGTATGGAAAGTATTTGGATAGGTGGGATCCTAATCACTTGACCATGATTAAAAACTGAAAGCTCTATCTCAAAATATTCTCTCTAACTCTGGGTTTCTCCCGTCCATTGAAATTGATACTGGAACCCTTTAGCGGGCTGCGGCTAATAGGTCTAGACACATATTAAACAATTTTTCTCCAACCGGGTGTGGCATATTTAGTATATCCATGTGCGTTAATTGAAGCTAAAACACATAAAAATTAATACGGATGGCATTATTATTTAATTAACCTTTGTATTTAATTGTTATTTTGAAATATTTATTAGCGTAAAAATGTTAATTTTTCATAAAAAGTTTATTGTGACATGATTCATTATTTCTGTTCTGAAAAGTAAGTTATATGTCTTAAGTGCGCAGTGGCTATAATGTCTATCCACCACCCAGGAAAAAAGTCCTCGATCAAATATTTTTTTGTGATTAAATAACGTTTATAGAGGATGAGAAAATTACATTTATCAATACTTTACCACAGAAAATTGTACTTTAGCTGCGTGCCCGTTAAAAAGTTAAGCTGGAACAAAGCTGTACCACAATTGAATGTCACAGCCGAATATTGTATAAATAAACAACGAAGTAAGCCATTAAAAGTAATAGAGGGTAATAATAGGAAATGGTAGATACTTTTGGACAAAACTATCTCATTAATTCGTGCCAGAATCATAGTTGCGTAACCAAATTTACAATATAACATTGCGAAAGACTTTTACTTTGTCAAATCCGTGATGTTTACATATCATTCAGATAAGTACAAATTGATTACTGCCCTTTAGGTTGCTTTGTCTGCATACTACGTATCCACTTCTAGTGTCATAATTAATAAAAGTAAATTACTAGAATTTCTTGTCTGGTAATCATTTCGTAGATTCAAAGAATCTTCCATCTATACTGAGTTCAGATCATCTGTAAATCAAGCCAATAAACGGAATATCCACCTGAATCAACATGAGAAGTTGCCGCGACAATTTATGATTTAAAATTGCTACGTAAATAAATCTTTTTTTTTTACTTCTAATGAGGCTGCGGTTTGGTGTCTTACCATTGTAGACCTAGTACACATTCCTCGGGAGATGGTATCTCTTTTTAGTGCCGCGCCATATTAGCGGATATCAATCACCGCAGGGAATTTTGACACCTAGTTTCCTCCCGAAAGGGAGGCATTTGAGCTCTGGCGATGCGAAACCGTACATAGGATTTTTAATTTGCAGAGGGAATCCAAGCCAAACAGGCACTCTAGGGATATTTTAAATGCCGCATAATCATGCGACAGGGTCACTGTCAATTTTCTACATCATAAAAATCCACCGACTTCGGCTAGGGTCGAACCCGCAACCTTAGGCGTACAAGGACAGCGACAAATCAACTACGCTACCAAGCAGGTGACTCCTATTTTAACCCACTACATAGATCTGTGGCACAAATTTCCACAATATGAGATATATTTCAAGGAAACCAAAGCTAAACCAAAAAAAAAAACAAGATATAGTATTAAAAATAAAATAATATAACGAAAGTAAGATATAAGCCCTTATTAAATCATAAATAGGATATAAATTTTTTATTGGGACTTTCAGTTTGCATTTGTGTTTCTTGTTGTTTTACTTTAACAAAAAGAATTTTTTTTTTTTTGTCAATAGGAAAGTAGCAAGTGTTATTCCTACTAACTTAAAATCAGGATCATGAATCAAAATATGTACTTCCTAATATTAATAAAAAAGTAAAAGTACAAATCCCTGAATTCAAGACAAATATTATGAATTTAGCGTTATAATAAACAATCAAGTTTTCGATGTTTAATATCTTAAGCAAAAAAGTACTCAAAAGAAAATTCGAAATGACGAAGAAAACTAAAATAAAATTCCCAAAATTGATGACCAGAAAACAGACTTCAATATCAGTATACGGCTGAGGACGCTCTCAAATATGTATAATGCATACTTGATATTGAGTATGCTTTAGCTTTTTCATTCCTATGCCATCAACACACCCTTTCTAGATCACCTCGATTAAAGGTTCTTTTTTAATCAGTGAGGTAGAAGCGTCCAAATAATGGATTCCTTTTTTTCTGTTGGTGAGCAAATTTAATCCATTAGGCTCCATGAGATTTTTTAGAAAGAATTACCATTCATGCATTTGTTTGAACATTACAAAGAACATGTTTTAGGAAAACATAAAAAATTATGTGCTTCATTTTTGTGCGTAGTTTGACTTTACGTTTTTGTCAAAGACTTTTCAAAATTTAATTCTATTGAGTTCAATGTATGTTGAATTAAATTAGAACAAACGTATATGATTATTTTAAATACTGTATGCTAAATTTAATCATTGAGTTGTACAATAGTTCTAACGAAGAAAAAAAGAATCGAATGAGTCATTATAACAGAAAATTGAACATATGAGGCAATTTAATTCTGCATGCGTTTTAAAAAAAGGAAGACACTTAAATGTTTTTTATA
This sequence comes from Trichonephila inaurata madagascariensis, assembly GCA_019973955.1. NCBI lineage: Eukaryota > Metazoa > Arthropoda > Arachnida > Araneae > Nephilidae > Trichonephila > Trichonephila inaurata. The sequence continues at coordinate 17,499 of BMAV01017963.1, read as the reverse complement.
AGTATTGTGAGTCTGCAAAAAATCAGAATAATTTTTAATGAATATTACAAAACACATGTAATTACTTAATTTACTTTCTTACTATCCTAACATTTACATCAAAATTACAAATTAGAAAACAAGTCGTTTATAAAAATAAATTAAATTTTGTATTCTCTTTAGAATATTTCTCTACTCTACTTTCTCATTTTTAGAATTTAAAGTTTTGAAATTAACAATTATTTTCAAAATCATACTAAAAAAAGATGTTAAATATTTATGTATTGTCAGTAAATTCAATTCATTTTATTCTAAAATTGTTTAAGGAAAAACTGTACTAGCTTCAAGTGGATGGCAAAATCATTTTTTTTTATTTGTCTGCTAACATCATTATGTTAATTTTGAATTTACAAAATCCAAAATTAAACTTAAGGATTACAATAATTTCGAAGAATGAAGTCTTAAGCAACTCTTTCTGTAGTCATAATGTTTTGTAGAAGATAGTTTTACTCATAAAATATTTAATAATAGATGCTTTATTTAATTTTTTCTTAAAATTTTGCAATACAAATATACTCGTACTTATTTGATAAATATACAGAAAATATGCGTTATTACACGAAATTTATTTATTTTTTAAAATGTCATTCAGTATAATGCTTTTTTAAATGAGAAAATAAAACATTTACAAATGCCAATTCTTTTTAAGAAAAATACTTTTTCATGAGAACCTTTCATTGGAAAATATTATATTAATATGAAAAATGGTTTGTGTGTGTGAATCTCTGACAGAGATAGAAAATATATTTTATTTTCCCTTCACTCTAATCATGTTTAATTTATTTGAACCACTCTTAAATTTCAAAAGTTGGCACTGCCTTTTTTCCTACAAGAATAAAATGAAGTACACAGGAGCTTTCATCTTTTATTGTTGTTCTTTTCTAATATATGAATATTCTCGCATTCAAAAAAGAAAAAAAAATTCTTACAAGAAAAATCTAATTTTCTTAAGAGAGAAGTTTGTTTCCAAAGCAGACAAACCTTTGAAGATGTTCCAAATTCTCTCTCTCTATCTTATTTTTTTAAGAATAACTTTAAATACATTCTTAAAATCAATATGTAAAATGCTGATTTTTAAACAAACTTCTTCCCGTCCTTTTTATTTGTCTTTTCACCAAAATATTCAATCCAGTGGATTTCAAAATATATTTGAAAGGCTAGTGCAGGGATGGTGAACCAGTGGCTACACGTGCCATTGATGACACGAGACACAATATTTTTGGCACGCCAGTGATCAAAAGGGTTTGCATTGTATTTCAAAATTAACTATTAAGTATTGCGAACAAACGCGAGGGATCGGTCGCCAGACGGCAGAGGCACTCTCGTTTGTTTTTATTGCCTTGTCTTAGTTACGTTGTAGACTACAATTTCTTCTGAAGTAAAGTTTGTCTATACATAGCATAGTCAATTTCATTGTCAAAACTGTATTTTAAAGTTTATCTGTGTTATATTTACTATTTTTAACAATTATTTAACATGGCTAGAGTTCAGCAAAAGAACAAAGTGCAAGATAGCAAGTTTAACAGAGAGTTTTAAATTTGGCGGACTGGAGAGAGAGAGAAACATGGAATTATTAGTAAAGGTGACAAAGAGTGGTGTGTGTTTTATGATCTAGAATAGTGAAATGCAGAACATCGTCTATAAAACGGTATTTTGAAACAAATCCCGAACCCTTTTGTAAGAGAAGGTGAACCACAGTAAAAATAATTAATTGCTTAGAAAAGTGTTTCTCAAACTGTGGAGCGCGCCCCCCTTGGGGGACGTGATAACTCTATGAGGGGGCGCGAGAATATTGAAAAGTCGAAAACAAAAGATTATCTAAAAAATTATTAATTTACTGAAAGTAAACAAACAAAATACTTTCTGTTATAATAAAATATAAAATACACATTTATATACACTGATTTTATACACTTATAAACGTATCAGTACTGTACAATGTATTTTATTATTAATTTAACAATATTAAGAACAAGTTTGATAATTACGAGTGACCCCATGAGCTTGTATTAACATTTACCTTGATAATTTGTACGGTTTATAATTAATTCCTTAACTGCCAATGAAAAATTACGCTATTCGCTCCCCAATGCCATCGTTTTCCACGTAGATGCGCGTATTTTGATGTGTTTTTTTTTTGGGGGAAGAGAAAAAGAATAAATAAGCAAAATCCTCTAAAATAAGTAAATCCTTCTCAAACACTGTCAAGGTCCTTTTATTGCATTCCAAAGCCTTCGGTATAATCTTATGGATAGCAGGGTACAAAAAAAATCGTATTTCGGGAAAACGTATATATACGTTCAGAGAATAAATGCCGTTGGCTTAGTGAGACGTTTATATACGTCTATGGCACATAAGAGGTTAAAGTTGCGTTGTAGTTTAGTGTCAAAGTATAGTATTGAATTCAATACATTGTTATTGTATGGAGGGGCGCGATGAAAATAATGATTGAATATTGGGTCTCGAATATTGAAAGTTTGAGAAGCATTGGCTTAGAAACTGTTTGGTAGATGATTTAAATTCAACATGTATTCTACAAAAAGAGTCAAATCTTACAATCCTAATATAAGTTATTTGTCACCCAATCTGCAACAACAGAAGTCACCTAATGTTACTTTAACTTAAATTACACGTATAGCTGAGAGAAACATTTTTAACTATATAGTGCAAAAGGTATTTTTTGTAGTAAATAACGAGTTTTGAGTTGTTAGTATTTAGTTATGTTATTTTCCCAATAATCACAAATCAAAATTAATAGGCGACACGTCTATATTTCATTAGACACTTCCTTGGAAAAAATGGCACGTTGATCCATAAAGGTTCACCACCCCTGTGCTAGTGTTTACTATTCAGTTTCTCTCTATATATTTCACAATTCATGTATCATTACTAAGTAGCTTTGTTGATATGTAAAAATATGAAATATTAAATTAAACCTTGATGTTTCACAAAATGGTTCACTTCTCTCAACATGTATCCTACTCAGATCATGTTATTACTCAGGGATCCTTCATTTGGTTGATATTTCTACCAAAAAGAATAGCTTCGTGAACTACAGGATTGTTTCAAAAATATACCTAAGAGTTCCTTTCCCTTTTAACTGCATTTGAAGCACATTTGATTTGTCAAAACCAGTAAATGAAAAAAGCTATCTCTGTGATTCTCAAAATGTGGGTACAATATATATATATATATACATTCTAACGCAATAAAAATAAAATGCTCCTTTACACTGATATGCCATACATATAAATGTAAAAAAAGGAAAAGTAACATAATACTTATCCTCTTTCTTAATATTAACTTACTAAAAACATCTATTTTTGAAAAATAACATATACAAAATTTAATTCTTACTTTGATAATTTGTACGGTTTTTCATTTAGGTCGTATTGTAGATTTAACGTCAAAGTACATTGTTATTGTAAAGGGTAGTGGGGTACGATGGAAATTATGATTGAAAATTGGGTTGAAAATATTGAAAGTTCTAGAAGCACTGTTCTATCTTTTATCTTTTTTTATCGTGTGAGCGCAAATTCCAAATAAATAACTACATTACTTGACGAAAAGTAGACCAACTTGATACTTGTAAACATTTAATGAGTTAGCTGTCTCTCTAACCAAATGAAAAGAAAGAAATATATCTTGAACTCAATAGCCAACCCGTTTTTCTCTTGTTAGAGATATAAATGCTCCCTCCCCCTCTTACTTTCTGACCTTAAAAGATCCTCACGGTTCAAGAGGATGTCCGACTGTATTTCTTAGGAGACGCGTAGTGGTGCCAGTCGTTGATAAGGATAAGAGGATGGCATCATAGTCGAAAGTTCTGTACTGAAGAGCAGTGTCATCTCAAAACTACAGCCAATCTACATTATGTTCGACAATGGTCCTTTAATTGAGTCAGCATTCGAATCCTGTCCCGATTCGAATATCGCGTGGATATTAATCCTCCGTTAGGCTCCCAAATCTCTGAGATGCATAGTAAAAATAATTTTGATGTGGCTTCCACACGGTGAGTGGGAATATGCTCCTCCTTCTTCTATCTGACTTTCGAAACAAGCCCTAGGATTCAGTGTCAAGCTGCAATGTAGCTGCACTTAACTCCCAAAATATCTATATGGGGGTCAAAATCACTCAGATCCTCGTCCCCATATTCAGGAAAACTATATCACAAACTTTTCAGAGAGCACCTGCGAAGACGGTGCGAGTGTAACATTCACATACATCTATCATTTTAATATGGGATTGAAGAAATATCTGGTATACAATGCCCCCCATTCAAGACGAAAAACCAAGAGAAATATCACCAGGTACTTGGAAAAGAAGGTACTTTTCTTTCTTGTCAGAACATCAAAAAAAGATCATTAAAATTTGGTAAGGCATTATTCGAAAATTCCATGTCCCTTAAACATTGCAATGCAGCGTTTCTGAAACTGTGAGGCGCGCCCCCCTTGGGGAGAGTGATAACTCTACGAGGGGGGCACGAGCATATTGAAAAATCGGAAACAAAAGATTATTTAAAAAATTAATTTTACTGAAAGTAAACAAACAAAATACTTTCTGATATAATAAAATATACAATGCACATTTACACTGATATAATACATTTATAAATGTATCGGTACTGTACAATGTATTTTATAATTAATTTAACAATACTAAATTAAGAACAAATTTGATAATTATCAGTGACCCCCTGGGCTTGTATTAATATTTATCTTGATAATTTGTACGGTTTATAATTAATTCCTTAACTACCGATCAAAAGTTACGCGATTCACTCCCCAATGCAACCGTTTTCCATGTAGAAGAGCGTATTTTGATGAAGGTTTTTTTAGGGGTAGGAGAAAAGGAATAAATAAGCAAATCCTCTGAAATAAGTAAATCCTTCGCAAACACTGTCAAGATCCTTTTATTGCATCCCAAAGCCTTCGGAATAATTTCATGGATAGCACTTCACAGAAAAGATCGTACTTCGGAAAGACGTATATATACGTCCAGAAAATTAATACTTTGACTGAGCAAGACGTTTATATACGTCGGTGGCACATAAGAGGTTAAAGTCATATTGTAGCTATAGTGTGCACGTATAGTATTAGTGAAGTCACAATACAATGTTATTGTATGGAGGGGGGCGTGATGAAAATGATGATTGAATAGTGGGTCACGTATATTGAAAGTTTGAGAAGCACTGTTGTAATGTGATTTGGGAAGACTGCAACAAGGCACCTTAAAATGTAAAAAGTGGTGACACAGTGATAACTAACCATTATCTTTTTGACATTTTTTCGTATAAATATCTGAATTCCTGATTCTATTTTAAATATTATTTTATGTCAAATATATTTTAATGTCAAATATCACCAATAAAATGATTAAATCATCTTTAATGTAAGTATAAAATGATTGCACCTGTGAGATGCCACGCACCTATAGATGGAGTCTTATGGGTGGAACTTGTTGAGGCGCACCTAGGGGTGGGTTAACTACCAACCTCGGCCACTTAATATATTGTATCGCAACTGTTGCGTTCTCAATATTGTCACGTGATCTTATTAGATGCGAATGATGTCCATTCAATATTTAAATACGTCGTATATTTTAATAACATCAACGATAAAATTTCTTAGAAATGTTTATTTAAGAAAGATATGTTTTTAAAACTTTTTTGTCTCACAAATAGAATATGTATGGCAGTTTAGGACTAGAAAACTATGCCAATAATTATGACAATTTATTGTAACACTGCAGCATTTAAAAATAATCCTTGAAAAACTTCAATGTCTAATATTACTTTTCTTTTTACAACAATGCAAATTTTTCCTGTTATAAACATCCATAAAATTAGTTAATAGGTATTTTTATGTAATATTCGATGTGACTCCTGAAAACGACGTATTCAGATATCCCTCATTGTGTGTTGTATCAATTTACTAAGGTATCCGACTACGTTTGGAACCGTGATTTTGCAAAAATGTATAAATGGATAATATTTATGATATTTAGTGTCACTTAGATTAAAAAATTTATATAAAATTTTTTTAAGAATATTATTACAATAAAAAGTTATCTAAGTGCAATATTTTGACAAAAAAGAAACATAGAATGACCCATTTTCAAAATATTCTCCTTTTATGAAAAATGCTTCTATTATAATAATATTTTGCCTGTATATAGCTCAGACCTCTCTATAGAGGCTCAACTAGAATTTTTGAAATATATATCTTAGAAGTGGATTTATCCATATTTTACGACAACAGAGGGGAGCAATTTTTAGAAAAAAACGCCGATAATTATTTCAATGGGTTGTAACTTTGAAAGTAATGTGAATTTTTCAAAAATCATAGTTGAGCCTCTGTAAAGAAGTCTGAGCTATATACAGGCAAAATATTAGTATAATAGAAGCTTTTTTTAACAAAAGGAGAACATTTTGAAAAAAGATTATTCTAAGTTAATGTTTTACCAAAATATTGTATTTAAATAATTTTTTTTTGTCAAAATGTTCTTAAAACAATTTTGTACATGTATTCTAATCTGAGTGACACTAAATATCATGAAAATTATCCATTTATGCGCTTTTTTAAAATCACGGTTCCCCGAACGTAGTTGGATTCCTTAATAGGTATTTTTATGAAATATTCTATGTGAGTTCTGAAAACGACGTATTCAGATATGTCTCATTGAGTGTTGTATTAATTTATTAGTTATTCAAGTGCAAATATATAAATTTATATACATATATAGAGAGAGGTGTAGGGAGATAGCTAAAACACTCAAGGCTTACAATTGGAAGATTTAGAAGTGTATAAATACGAACTAATATATATACTTTTCAATTCCATAAGTCACTTAAATACTTTATTTCACACTGCGAAGAATTCCGACAAATATTATTTGCCAATTTTAGAAATGAATGCATTTTGGCGTGATTGCTTGAACAGGGAAACTGTGTCTACTCACAGCTGTTTGAAGTTTATCATATCGGCTCATTAATTGGCTGTCCTTGATGGATGGAATCGGCCCGACGATCTTCTATTGGATAATCTGTTAGGGGAATATCTTAATTTAGGTGCTGGATCCAGTGTTATGTGCTGAGGGCATTATATTCAAACATTGGAATTTACCCACGCGTATCTGATTAATAGAGTGATGTCACTTCAGATGCAGCAGACTTGGAAAGTGTTTCTACGTGGGAGGTTTATAAGTCAAACAATTCGAAATGAAACTCCATTTCGTAAATTTGTTTAACATCCATTGCCTTCTGTGATCCTTTAATGAATTCTAAATACATCTGGCAATAAAAATAATGATCCACTTATTTAATGAAATTTCTTACAAAATATATATAAATTGAGTTAATAATTTATTTATTTTTATACAAAAAATAGTGTATTATTATTTTTTATGTGATAATTCTTAGTTTTTAATGTAATATTACTATAAATTTAAACGGTTGAAAAATACTTCTTACTATTCTTTTTAAATGTCCATACTGATTCACTATGAGTGGAATTTTATTATTGCATAAATGACAAATAGAAATTTAGAAAAATGAAATTTATAAATCCTGATTTATAAACTTCTCATTTGTACGATTATAAAAGAGGATATTTAATTTGTTGATGGAAATTAATGCACTCGTTAAAAATACTTTGGAATTACCACTGATTCAAAAAATTTTTTACTTTAGTTGACGCTTGATTTCATGTTTTAAATTTTAATTTATCAATTAAATTCATTTAATTTATTTATTCTGTTTTCAAATTATAACCAACCCAGGAATCTCAAAAAGTTTTTACTAAATTTTTGAATTCCTATAAATTTTTAAAAAATCCCATTTCAAGTTAATACAGTTTAAAATATAATATTAATAATTTAATTAACTAAAATAAAATTTTTTTATTTCCTAAGTAGGAAATCGACTCGATCTTTTATAAATATATATATGTTAAACTGCTTTTTTAAAAAATGTACTTTTCAATCGTACCCCTAATTGCAAATTTGGTAAAAAAAATTTTTTAAAATATCCTTGTCAAAAGAAAAAAAATTTAAATTAAATAAAATTAAATATTAAGGAATTAAACCATTAAACCCAGAAAAAATTTTAACGTGTTTCGTAAAATTAGCATTCGAAGTCTTATTTTTAAAAGGATTGAAATTTTTTAAAAAAAATTCGCCGTATTAATATAATTCCCTAACACCATGACGCACTCATCTGGTGAAAAATTCTAAAATCCGAAAGTTCAAATTAAAACCAATTATTTCACAAATGAATAGCGTAAATCATTAAGACTCACCAAAAGCATTCTATCAATAATTCAATTCACAAATTTTGACGATTATTCTCTCATATTTTAACAATTATCTCTCTATATTTTGCTCACAACCAACCTTCCTATATATATATATAATATATATATCTTGTTTATAATACTTTTATATTCATCCACTGAAGATCAAACACATTTTTTTAAACTTGTAGCGGATGACGCTTGATGTTCATACAATTTTTTTCAAATATTAATTCATCAATTAAATTTCATTTTTTAATTTTAAATTTATTCTGGTTGTTTCTCAAGAAGTTAGAACTAGCACCAACCGATGGCAACAGCAAGTTTTTCTTACGAATTTTTTATTAGCTTCAGATATATATTTTTTTAAAATTGTAGTGAATGACACTTGATTATGTTTTTAAATATCATATAATTAAACTAAATTAACTAAAATACAAATTTTCTTTGTTGTCCTAAGTAGGAAATGACTTAAAATGTTTATATATATATATATATATAAAATATTTTATATGTATATATATATATATATACTGCTTGTTCATAAATAACATGTTCTAATTGTCCTCTCAACTAATCCCAAATGGTAAATAAATTGTTTAATAGGAGAGCCTCCGTCAGCAAAGAAACCACTACATATATGTAAATTACACACATTTAATATTGGGTGAATCATCGAGAGACAAGAAAAAAAATTTAACGTGTCGTTAAATTATAGTTTCACCTTCATTTGCTGCAAAGGGATTGAACATCTGTTAGGTTAAATCAGGTATGTATTTATCGATACGTTCTATTTTTTCATTATAAGTATTTAGAGTTGATTAAAGTTTACTTGCTCCTCATCGGCTTTGTACCTTTTCTCAAAATCTGTTATATGTACATGCTCGAAATTTTTTATACAATTAAAGTACATCTTTCTCATTATACTGAAATGAGTTTTTAGCTAATTTTGTTTTTTTTTTATTATTTATGAAATATTTTATCAAACTTTGCGAAATTTGACCCATTTTTCAAATAAAAAATTTGTAAGAAATAAATTTTTGAGTTTTTCACAAAACCCTCATTTTAGCCATCATTATAAATATATCATAAAAAATTTACATACCTGTGAACAGTAGTTTCTTGGAAAAGGTATATCGAACATCAAAATTTACGTTTTGAGATAAATTAATTTTAATGTATTCAGTGAAACTTCTAATCGCATAAGAAATAAAAAAATAAATGGCTCAATTTACAATAAGAAATACATGTTCTGTTTTATATCAGGCGTTCAACTTTTATGGAAAAACGAAGTACTTTGTTTACATTTTTCGCCATTCAAATGGGCGTGGCCCCGTTTCAACTATTATTTAAAATAGATTTAAAGGGCTTCTAATTACCCTAGAGGTTAAAGTGAAGTATCTTTAGAAAGGTTAAAATCTATACAATTTAAAAATGTTAAAACCTCAAATTCTCAAAAAAATCAGATTTTAACTTTCCAACACCCCTTAATGATGACTATTCCTCCTATAAACCTTCACACCAACACGGGTGAAGGTTCACTACACATATAAATAATATATTGATTGAAGCAAAAAATCCTTCTTGGAGTGTGGAAAGAGCATTTTGTTTCTTACGTACGATTATCACAGATTTCCATTAAAAATTCCTGAAACACATTTACATTATTCCAAACGCTAATGAACACGACTATCTTACAGTATTAACACATGTAGCAAATGCATGGATTGTTCATATTTAGAAGAAAACACTTACTGGAAATTTTTCGAGGATGAACCCACTCAAAATAAGATGGAAATAAAATTTTATCAATTATTCTAGCAGGTCATTTATAATTTATAAGAGTCCAACCCTTAAATATACTTAATTTCAGTTTAAAATGCAGAAAGGAAAAAATGCAGTAATATTGTAGCATTTGACGTCATGATCTCCCATTAAGAGATAAATCATATGTCATTAAAACCCTCACATTGTTTTTGAAATGTTGATGTCCGCCACACGGGACTAATAAAGAGGACTCTTGCTTTTAAAATTTAACGACTTTAATTTTGCGTATAAGCATTTATACAAATGCCAGCAGCTTTGGGCGGTGGTATCCTCTACTAGCGAGGTACAGTAAGAACTGAACGTTTCACAAAGATTATTTTACAAAAGTCGAAGTAAACAAATTGTTGTTATCGCGTACAAAAGATAAATGCAGTAAATGGCGTTGGTAAAAGACGCGGCAGTAAAACTAAATATTTTACACAAAATGCATATACAGTCGAACCTCCATATTACGAAACTCTATATAGCGAATTTTTTCTGTATAATGAACTTTTGTCTGGAACCAAGAACATTTCACGATTTTCTTCTTAAAATATGCTCCCTATAACGAAGTGTATTTTCTATACAGCGAACTTTTTTTGTCTTGATTCAATTTTTTTTCTCCTTATTTTTAAATTATTTCTTGACCTTCGTATGATGGAGTGATAAAATTAGTTGAAATATATATATAATATAATTTAAGTGTGAAGGAAATACGCCTGAAGGGGGGTTTGGGGCATTGCAAAGATGCGAGGCGTATTATGAGAGAAAGCATTGTTTTAAACAGAAAATTCAAACAAAATTAATAGACTTTACCAGTAATTAAAGGATATATCTGCTAATATATGCTTAAAGTTACACGTTATAAAAATATATGTTAAAAATTACTTGTAGGCTTTGAATTGAAAAATGTCCTTAAAATTCATTAATTTTAATATACAATTATTTTCTTAATGCTGAAAATACATCGTATTCCTCGACATTCATTTTTCTTACATTTTTTTCTTTCTTTTTTTTGATGAGTAAGGTATGTAAAATAAATAGATATTAATTTACAAAAAGGTGTGAGAATAATTACTTTTTATAATACTGTATAAAGTTTATGAATTTAAAATTTGTTTTATGTGGTTCATAAAGTAAATTGAAAGATGAACCTCTATATAACGAACTTTTCCCGGGATTTGGTGACTTCGTTATATAGAATTCCGACTGTAAAATAGAAATTGCGCATAATTATAACAGTTGAATAGAGAATAAGTATAGTATATTAAAATTTTACAGTTTGAAAAATAGAAAGATACAACTCCATCCAAACAATTATTGTTAGAAAGACATCACATATATACGGTAAAAAGCAATTTAAAAGAAAAATATGCATACATTTTTCCAAAACTGCACGTACATTCAATCGCGTATGAGGAGTGCTAAAAAATTATAGTCATTGAAAAGAATAAATTCATGAATAATTTTAAGCAGAAGAATTTATTTCTGTATTATAGAAAACTTTACACAATTCTGTCCGAATATATACGTAGTAGGATTCAAAAGTTGTCCGACTGAGTCTATAACCTAAAAAATATTACCAATGGATCTGCTGAAACACATTATCCTTCGTAACAAGACCCTTGAGTAACCCATGTAAAAGTCATCGAAGCATTTCTGGAATCCATTTTTAGCCATGTCATTTAATTCAACCTGTGATGCGGCCGCGGTAGCCGAGTGGTATAGGTATCGGTTCGTGGCTTGCCCAGTGCGAGCCAGTACCATAAAGCCCCAATGTGTGGGGCAGCGATCCCGTTAGATCTGTCGAGCTGAAACGTCCTCCCGTTGGTGTGGTAGTTAGAGAGAGGTGCCAGGCAGATGTCGTCCCGTCCTTAACCATGGTTCAAAGTACGTGGTCCGTCGCCATAAGCCCTCATGTAGCTGAACAGTGCGACGTTAATATTCAATCAATCAATCAATCAACCTGTGATGCACTTTTAAGTTTATCTGCTGATTGTTCTGCGACATAGCCATCCTGTGATGACCATGTCGTGCCGGTTCCGCGTAAGCTAGAGGTGTGGGATTATCAAAATGATGAGACATAATAATTCTTAATACAACTTTTATTAAGAACATATTACTTAAATTCTAATTTGACAATTTTAATTAAAGTGAGAGTCAACGAAATTAAACCGTATTCAAGTCAGATCACGCAACTAGATCCTTTTTTCTCAATTATCATTAATAATCCTATTCATCTAATTACTTATATCTAATATTACCTTTTTCAGTTCTCCTTCCTTTACCTAAGAATGATATCATAGAACTTTATATACAATGGTTCCAACTTCTTTATCTTAGGGTTCTATTCTTTCCAAAACTATCGGACTGCTAACTCTTGATCCGCAAGATTTCACCCCAAAGCTTTATCACGCTATCGATCAGAATAATTCCACACTACTATCTCTAAGCTTGCCGCGCTATATCAAGCTTCCCCCTTTTATCTCTGAGCCTGCCACGCTATATCTGGTTTGCCACCCCATATCTTATCATCAAAGCTTCTACCCTTTTTATAGTATATCTAATTTACATATTATCTTTGTTTATCTTTTTGGTTTTGGGGTTGGAAAATTTTTGCCATTAATCGTGGCCGTCAAAGAACATGGGTTATGTTAAGAAAACCGATAGACGTCACAACCCCCTCCAAGAAGAAAAACGTGATTTCTTAAGGGTTCTCAATGCCCTTAATAAATTACGTGTCTAAATCTCTATTTCTAAATTTTTCGCTTTCTGAGTTTTATTTAAATTTTAATCTTAAATCCTATTTTAACATAATTTCCAATATTTATCTTGACTTTAATTTTCATTGCAATTTTAATCTTAAATTTTTAACTTTTATAATTTCCAAAATTTATCTTGACTTTAATTTTTCATTACTCATCTTAAATTAAATTTTTAATATTCAATTTAAATTTAAACTCGTGACAATAAATTTTACTCCAATAACTAGGCCAACATTAATAGTACTGTTTTAATTTATGCCCACTCTCACTTTTACATTTCAATTACTTAAAATATTTATACACTTAGAATTTCTAAAACAAATATTCTGGGTGCGCAGACCCAATCTAACACTGCATATGGAGCTGGAACTTTTCGCTCCCTTCTTGTTAAAGCTATAATTCGTATATTTTTCAAGATTTTCGGGGTCAGTCTCCTGAAATGAAAACCTTTGATCTCTATTTCCATAATATCAATCGAAGATTTCACATATATTATTTATATATCACAATAAATTTTTATCTCCATTCCCACATCTGGTTTCAACAAAACTCCCCAATGAGCCGCGCATCGTTTATTATTATTGTTGGTGCCTTGGCTACGCCGCGTTTCTAAGACCAGATGTCTCATAATACATAACAATACAACAGCATATATATACACACATATTATACAATTACAAACATTTTCAATAAACTATTATTATAACAAATAACCAAAGGAATTTTCGCATCTCACGAAGTCATACATCAGAAACAAGTAAATGTGTGATTACAAATGTTTTCTTCAGAAAAATTTTTAACAAGTCAAAAGTTCCAAAAATTAAATGAACACTCATTGTAGTGTTTGACTTGGCTTATAACTTTTAAGCACGCCGAGACTTCCTTCTCTCTGTCTTAATTCTTCCGACCACTTGTTGTTGGGAAGATCATAAAAAATGAAACAATACAACCCACAGGATTTTATATGTTTTCTCCCACATTCACGTTCAACGATGAGGTGTCATCACTCTTCTTTCCTCGGTTGTACTGGAATTTCTTGTTTAATGGGCTTGTAATCTCCTTGTCGTCCTTTCCTTGACTTCCCAACTGTGTCCTTGGCTGGTCGGGTTCTTCTGTTCTCCGTCGTGGCCTTAGACTGTATCTTGCTTCATCTGTAACTTCAGTGCACTCTCTTTTGTTCCTTTTCATAGCTTCTAGAAATAGTACTGGATGACATTTGTCTTTTATTATTATTATTATTCCTTTCTTTTGCCACTTTCTTTGTGGTCCACCCCTTCGGCTTACACCTGATCTTTTTTAATACCCTATTATATTTAAACCTTTTGTTTTATTTTCATTCCCTAATAGACTAGGTTAGTGATCTGACAGTGATTTGTTTTATGGGTCCTCTCTGTATTTTTATATTGATTTGATTGGTTACCAATCCCTTTTGCCTCTAACCTACGTTTTCACCGCAGTTTTTTCTTTCCCATATTGTGACTCATTTAATCCTTGGTACTTTTCCGAAGTACGAGGTTTCCTGACTTGATCTTATACTATTTGGGATACCTGTTCCTAATTCGACCTCGTCACATTTCCTATGACGATATATTCTTATTTGATCTACGTTAACTGTTAATCTTTTTCCTGATTTCCATATTACAATATTATAAAAATTCTTGCTTCTAAGACTCTATAAGGTCCCTCAAATTTTTGTTTAAATTTAGCGCATACTTTGTTAGCTACTTTGAACTTACAAAGGTGTGTTTCAATAAGACCCAATCATTTACCTTTATTTTTATGTCTTTCTACGTCTATTGCATATTTTTCCCACCTTTCCTGTTTAATTTTCGTACTTAGTCTACCAAGCTTCTTTAAAGAAGCTTTTCTGTATATCTTGAATTTTGAATTTTTGAACTTTCCGATATCGCCAACTAGTTTTTGAAATGGTGTAATCAATTTTTCGACCTATAAAAATAATTCAGCCGGTGTTTTCCCGTTGTTTCATTCACCGCCATTACGAATAGCGTAACAAACTCACGTAAATTGATCCCAAGTATCGTGTTGATCATTAACATAATTTGCAATCATTTTGCACTATATCTCGATTAACTCTTCAGTCCGATTTGCTTGTGGTCGATATGCAACATTCACGTACTATGCCTAATCTTTCCTTAAGTGCTCCAAAAATCTCGGATATAGAGGTGGGGACCATTATCATATTAATTTTATTGGGCTCCATAGCGCGATATAAAGTTATCAAAAATATCCATATTATACGAGATGAGGCCTTTTAGAGGTATAATTTCAGCCCATTTGCTGAAATGATCGGTTATTACTAAAATATAGCAGTTTACGTCTTATTCTCGATATAGGATACGGGCTAACAAATCTAACGTCACTATCTCATTCGGATAATTCGATATAATTGGATTTAATCGACCAGCTGGTAACGCGTTTTTATAGTTATTAACTTGGCACATATGGCATGTAGAGACATATTGATCAATAAATTTTCTCATGTACGGGAAATAACAAACGTCCCAAATTTTATGATACGTTTTAAATCTGCCTAAGTGTCCAGCGATTGGCTTGTCATGAAATTCTCTCATTATTTCATTCCTTAAAGATTTTGGAATGTACACACGCATTTCACCTAATGACGTTGCGTGTTTCGCATAAAATAACAATCCTTCAATTAAACGGAAATCGTGGGACCAATTCTCACATATCATTTGCATTAACCGAGTTATCTTCGGGTTTTCTAAATATCTATATATGACCTAATTCTGGGTCATTTTTTTGTTCCTTTATTAATTGTTACCCGAAGTAGAGTACCAAATCATGATTATGGCACAATTAATTTTTATCACCAATTATATTTTTTTCCCCATGCTTTTTTCGGTAAAACTGTAGCCACCATGTTTAACTTCATTCTCTGACCCATTAACGTGTAGAAATTCCTTTATTTACCTTGTGTATCTTCAACCGGTGTATTTGAATTTTCAACGATTTCTGATCAAAATCTAATACGATTTTTGACCCACTTATGAAATCGATACCCAGAATACATGGGTATTCTAAATCTTTCAGCACATGAAATGACCAATTCCTTTCGAATTGTCACAGTTCGAATATTCAATTCTACAATCCCCTGTTTTGGCATTTCACTTTTACTGTGCTGTTATTACCTGGAGCTCGCGATTTTTTATTTGCTTATAGAAAAATATTTTCTATATGCTTCTTCGATATAAATGATTTATCTGCTCCGGTGTCCCATAGTGCTTTCAAAAATGTGTATTTGTAAAATAGGAACGTGGGGAAGTTCTACGGGGTGATATACATATCGGAAAGTCTAATTGTCTCTCTTGTCGACATCCCTTGAGGTTGATCATTAACCTTTACAATATTTAATCGTCCCCTTTGCGTCCCTATCGCCTCGTTTAAAATTATTACTCGAACCTTTATTTCTACGGCCCCTCTATTAAAATTATCATTTCGAAATAGCCCTGTTGCTGAATCTTTGATCTTTATTATGAAACCTATTCCTCCCCAAACCCCTCTATCATTTTGCCCTATTCTCAAAACTCATTTCTACTGTTATTTGGTCTACGTCTTATTTCAAATTCCTCCAGTTTCTAATTAGCTTAAAATTAAATCCTTGCGCAGCCTCGTTTTTTTTTTTTTCGTTCTGATAACCCCTTTGTAATTTGAAAGAATATCTCTCTTCAATTTCCCAAGACTTAAAAATTTGACGGTTTTTTTCGCTTCCAAGTCCTGTATCTGTGGTTCAGTCGAACTAAAAAATGATCCACTAAGTCTGCGGGGCATTCCTAAATTTTAAAATTCCTTATTTTGAACTTCCAAAAAAAAGTAGGATCCATTTTTTGCTGGGATGAAAAAATCCCACGGTTCTTTCTTTTTTTTCCCAAAAACCTTTGAATTAGTTTTCGCGAAAAACCGGGCTGATTTTTCCCCCGGGGCCCAAAAAAATACCAATCGACCCTTCCCGAGATGACTTTAAACACGACGTTCGGTTTGGAAAGATGTTATTTTCGAAAAACTGATAAACTCTGCAATGCTCCCACCCTGAAAAATACATTTCAGGTAAAGTACTTCCCCCTTTTCCTAACCCAGAATTAAATACGTTTGGGGATTGGACATAGCCACCTGTGATGACCATGTCGTGGTTCCCCGGGTAGAGGTGTGGGATTATCAAAATGATGAGACATAATAATTTTAATACAACTTTTATTAAGTAACTTATATTACTTAAATTCTAATTTGACAATTTTAATTAAAGTGAGAGTCAACGCCCAAATTAAACCACGTATTAAGTAATCACCAACTAGATCCTTTATCTCAATTATCATTAATAATCCTATTCATCTAATTACTTATATCTAATATTACCTTTTTTAGTTCTCCTTCCTTTCCAAAAATATATCATAACTTTATATACAATGGTTCCAACTTCTTTATCTTAGGCTTCTATTCTTTCCCAAAAATATCGGACTGTAACTCTTTATCCGCAAGATTTCACACTAAGCATCACGCTTATCGAAAAATTCCACACACTATTTGCCGCCGCCAATTCCAAGCTTGCCCGCTATCTCTGA
>BMAV01017962.1:194697-294972 GCA_019973955.1 Trichonephila inaurata madagascariensis | reverse complement strand
TTAAAGTATTTTTTCATTTCGTTCCCTTTTTGAAACCTGCTCCATGAATTTATACCCGCAGGACACACTTCATGTTGAAGTCCCTCGTTTGAAGACAGAAGATGAAGCGAAAAAAACATACCAAACAACAGCTTTCATACTGTGTGGATCAGAGATATTATATCTGATAACCATACTATAATATCTTTGAATTTTCGATATTAAAATGTCGGTGAATCGGTTACGACATCTTAGACTTTATCCTCACTTAACTTTTTATTCCTCTGTTTTTGCTTTTAAGATCCAAAAAACACGTATCCATACACTTTTGGATATGCCCAATACACTCTAATTTTTTCACTTAACATCATATGGATTCACGCTCATCAGAAACTTATGCAAGGGGAAACACAGGTGCAACCAGCAGAGCTCATTTGATGCGCGTTAAGGAGTAAATTCATTCAAAAAATAAATAAAAATACTTCTAATTATCGTATTTCTTCATATCAAATATCATTTTAAACAGAAATATTTGAACTTTTAGAAAATACAAAAAATTGAAAATCGATAATTGTTTTTGGAAATTTATGTGCCGCACCCCTTTAATTGATTTCCCGTGCGTGGTACGTGCTATAATTTCAGGACTCAATAAGTTCAATTCATCTGGCGTCATAGTCACATGATAATGATAATCACGTGTTTTTAGACAATCAGCTCAATATCTCCTCAGACGTCATACTCACATGATAATAGCAATCATGTACTTCTAGCTAATTAGTTCACGCACTTTTTTGTTGGCGATTTTTTCTCTTTGCAGAAACTTTCTCTTAAGTTATCAACAATAAGAACACAAATGAAGACCCAGTGGTCGAGTGGTAGCGTATCGCGCTTCCGCACCACATGCCCGAGTTCTATTCCCGGACTGTGTGAGGTCTACTCAGCCCTTCATCCCTACAGCAGTGGGTCGACAAAGGAGTACAAAGCTTTTTTTGGGGCTTAAACACTGGGGTTCTCGCTTCAGACTGACCCTCTGTTCGGGACATCTTATCATGCACCTCAATTCCCAATGGTCACGTATACTGGGATGGGCACAGTAGACCTGGCCCTCATGGGCTGTTGCGCCGCTGAGTTTTGTAAGAACACAAATAATATACCAAATGGATTTTAATTAAAAATGGATGCCTAAAATATAACATTTTTGAATAATTATTAAATGTTTTTGTGATGAAATATTTTTTCATAACTTTTAAACATCTTTACCCAAATATAAAATTTGAATTTTTACTAATAGAACAACTTGTACAATTAGTTTAATGTCTATTTGAGTTCAATGGGGAACAGGTGTTTGTCTTTTTCATGTCCCTGTTATGAATTGAGCCCATTGATTTACCCCTACACAATTCATCTAGACGAGTTTAATTGTTTCATTAATATTTAGCCTGTACTTTTGTTTCTTATTGATTCACAATTATGTGAAGAGATGGCAGAAATTGTTAAATGAAACATTATCATTATTTAAGCATTTTTTTTTTATTTCTGATTTCTCGGAAAAATATTTTTGCGAGTAATATATAGAAAATTTTTCCGAAACTTAACCTGCTAACCGGGGAATAAACTTTTATTCAATTCTCTTCACAAAAGGGACTTTTTTCTTTATAGTTGTAAGTAAAAGTTGAAGCAAATATTTCATCTTGCCCATTGCAGTAGTAGTTAGTGTGTATGACGAAATGTCTCGTTATACCTGTTAACATGTTAAAGTATAGGTAAGACTTTGGGAATGAAATTTTACGCTGTATATAGAAGAAAACACGGTTTTCAAGTTCAGGAGGGAGCGTCACAGCAGGGAGTGTCAGTTGACCACATGTGAAGGTACCCATGAGATTTCTACTCAAAATTAGCTTTTCCGACTGTCTGCTTCTTCTGTAATGTGCGGCACAAGTTGAATCGTGTGAAAGGGCTCTTGGAGTTGAATTGTTGTTAATCAATGGTGTACTGGTTGTTTTTAATAATATTTTCACTCAAAAGGGTTAAAAAAAAAGGTAAATAATTCAGTCTGTGAGCGTAAAATTACTGCACGTGTGAAAAACAAGCACAACATGTACTCTACCGTAGTATTGTTGTAGTATGAATCTGGTTTACTCTTGTTTTTGTTTACTATTTTTATTTGCTTATTCTTGTGGTAGGTCAGGGATCAAGGTGAAGATCTATTTGAATTTATATTAAGAAGTAAGATTTGAATAGTACACCACGTAACGAATTTAAACACCTCGTTTCAGGCTACTTGATAAAACAAGTGAATGCACCAAGGGAAGTGTGAAAAATTCCTGTGGGAAAGATGTAGTGGCTTTCAAATCTTTGTATGATTCTGCGATGGAGATGCATAGAGGAGTTTGTGAAGAAATAATTTTGCCTTTAAATGAAGATGATTTTACAACGAAGAGATCTGAAAAGACAATGTTGCCTCCATTTTTTGGACCCTTGGAATTTATTATATAGTTTCAAGCGCAATTTAAGTTAATTAAATAAGAATATGTAAAAAATAGTAAAAAATTTTCCCACAGAAAACCCAGAAATATTTTGTTTTAAAGTTATGCTGGGTTAAATTGGTTTTTAAAAAATAAATATGATATATATATATACATTTAAAATATTGAGACATCTTATTCAATTATAGTAGTTTATTTAAAAAAGAATATGCCTTGAGTTTTTTAAAAATTGAATTTATTTTTTGTATACTTTATTGAATAAAAATATTATTTTTTGTTAGAAATGCATAAGAATAAAAATATTTGAGTATAAAAAGTCCCATAAATGTATTTCAAAACATTTATAAAAATGTACACCCAAGATAAAATTAAGTAGAAATGAATGAATGTGTATTAAGAAAAAAAAAAAAAATGAAACGAAATGATTGTAAATTAATTATCTTATTTAAAAAAATAATTCATTTAAATATATATGTGCTATATGTAAATAAAGACACATTTTACTCATTTGAACAAATTATTCTTTATTGTATAGTTTTTGTGAAACAACTGATTTACTCTTTGAATTAACTTTTATATATATAGCTTCCTTTTCCCTTAGAGACACAAACAAAATACACATAAAGAATAGATCAAACTTACCATTAAAAATGCTTAAAAAATTTGTCCTTCCATTATACAAATTATTTCATTTGCCTAATTTTTTAAAAATTTTTTTCGTTTTGAAATAACTAAAAATTTTTTTAATCCATTGAAAAAAAAGAAAACCCCTTTAGTTAAGGTAGTACGTTCCGGAACCGTTTTTTCAAATGCGCATAAATGGATAATTTTCATGATATTTAGTGTCATTAGATTAGAATACATGTAAAAAATTTTTTTAAGGGACATTTTGAAAAAAAAATTATTTAAATACAATATTTTGGAAAAAAAATTAACTTAAAATATTTTTTAAAAATTTTTCCCCCCTTTTTAAAAAAAAATTCTTCTATTATAATAATATTTTGCGAAAACCAGACCTCTCTACAGGGGCACAACAAATTTTTTTGAAATATATTAAAACTTAAATTGGTTTACCCAATTTTTTATGACAACAGGGGGGGAGAAATTTTTAAGAAAAAAACCCCTATAATTATTTCAGTGGGTTTGTTCTAAAAAAAGGGGAATTTTTCAAAATCATGGTTGACCTCTTACAGAGGTTTGAATTACGGGCAAAAAATTTTAAAAAAAAGGGAAACTTTTTTTCAAAAAAGGAGAACATTTTAAAAAAAAATATTATTCTAAGTTAAAATTTTTTTTCCTAAATATTGTATTTAAATATTTTTTTTTTGTCAAAATGTAATTAAAGCAATTATATACATTATTCTAATTTAAAAATGACACTAACTATTAGAAAATTATCAAAAGGCTTTTTTAAAACAGGGTTCGAAGATCCAATTTAAAAGAAAATTTATTTTATTGGTGAAAAGTAACAATTCTCTTTATGTAAGTTTAAATTTCTATTAGATTGTAACCTAACTATGCTAAATTCGATATTGAAATACTTCTATCTCAATTTGCATTGCTGGGCCATTGAAATTTCAACACTAAGAAGGAAGAAATAACAAAGCTTTACTTATTGTACATATACAGAACAATAGGTATACAACATGACTGAATTTGTAAGCAGTTTGGAGGTATACTGGGTTCGAAATTAGTTTACACCGTTGCTGTCTCTAGCAGCTATAATGGATCTAACTCGTTCGAGTCAAACTGAACTTGGATGACAAATATGGGCAAATCATACCATTCTACTTTAGAGCTGTGCCAAATTACGAGTACATCAATCGGAGGGAAGGGGCTCCAGTTTCTCGGCATTAGATAAGCAGAAGTTTTCAATATAAAGGGATCTGGAGAACGTGTTGGCCAGGGCAAGTATCGTACATCCTTTGTGTGTGTCGAGGTAGGTAAGAATGTGATGCAAAAGTTGCGATTTGTGTTATCTCGTTGAATGATGACGGCTATGAGACCTAGTAAATAAGTGACAACCACCTTTCTTAAGATATGAGAAATCTAAGGCTAACTTTTGAGGTAATAAATCACACATACGAAAGATATTTATATCGAGTACTCAACTACTCAAATGGTCATTTGATCATACCATCACACCAGGTGCAAAGTTCTTACGATGATATTGATAACAAGCAAATATCCTTGATGCGGCTATATGATATTCTAAGATCGATTTTGGAGCATATTTATCCTACCCAGCTTTAGTGGAGGTCAAGATCCTACATGGCATTCAGTATGATTCTTTTGAGATAATAGATTTCATGTTCACATGATAGTTGTTCGATTCCAGGCAATTCGAGTAACAATATTGCGAAAGTATAAGCCGCATTTTATGCCGACTATTCAGTATAGTGGTTAATGACACTGACTGCTGTACTGTAGGCACTGGATTCAAATTTCGAAGAAGGCATGGATGTTTATGAATATTTAGTGACTTTGCGGCATGGGGGAATTCTAAATAGCCGTCGAGCAGCAAGTCCTCTCCTGATGTTGGTGGAAGAGGAAGAGAGATGGGAGGCCCCTGATCACCTCCAGAGTGTTCTCGCTCAAAATTGGGGTAGGACGGAACCAAATAGTACTGTCACCTGTATGTGCTCAAAGCTATGGATAACGACAGAAACACATTTTAGCCCTATACCGCGATGAATTTCGTGAATTTCGATCTGACACTGTCAAACAGGGGGCATTAGAAACAACAACAACAGCATAAACCGCACTCTCGATAAGCCACTAACCTGCTACTATCGAATTCTGACACGTGCTGGAAGCTGTTTCTACTTGTACTACAAGCACGGTACAACATGTTCTTCTCACAAACAACCGGAATGAGAGAAACCTGTTGCGTAATTTTATTTGTTCAGAGCTTTGAGATGTCAATTTCCCCTTTTGCATCGTTTGTTGGCGTTTAAATTCTAATCACATGTACATATCCCAACTCTCATGTGAATTTGAAATTTGTATGATCTTTCTTTCATAATATTGCAATTATAATGTCTAGCAGAGTTTTTATAAACACATTTATTTTGAAAAGTTGTATTATGAAACACTGATATGCTTAATAGATATCAGGATAACTTTACGTAAAAATACAATATTTACTTCGGTATTGATTTGAATATTATTATATTTATTGATTCTCTTTTATAGTTTATTTAACTAACACAAGTCTTCTGTCTCGCATATATCAATGCTGTACCGAAATCTAGAAATACTACAAAACTTAATTTATAGTTGTGACGTCTCTCGCGTCTTTCTGATTAACTGACTTCATGCTTTTGACGTTTAATGGCAAAAAATTTAAAAAACCAAGAAAGAAACGGATCGAATATGAAATGAATATAACTATAAAAAAAGGGTGCTGGCAAAACCTAGAATGATGCATAGCGAGGGCTCAGAGGTTGTAGTAGGGAAACATTCTGATCAATAGCGTGAAAAGCTTAGTGTGAAATCCGGACCAAAAATAAGCAGTCAAAAAAATTAGCTGCATTGCGGATAAAATCTTTAAAAAAAGATAGATTATATTCTCTGGTCAAGGGACCAAAACTGGAAAAAAAATATTAGATATAAGTAATTGTAACGGATTTTTGGATTGAGATAGGGGATCTAATTGGTGATCTGCTTAAATACGTGATTTAATTTGGGCTTGACTCTCCTTTGTAATTGTCAAATTGAATTTAAGTATTATAAATTACTCTTTAATAAAAGGGGTTGAAAAATTATGTCTCATCATTTTTATTCCCACCTCTACCACGGAACCGCAAGAATGGACATCAAAAGGGTGGCTATGTCTCAATTGGGGTTTAATTCTGGGTTAGGGAATGTGGGTGGAAATAAATTCTACCAAATGTACCCGGGTCGGAGAATGTTCAGAGTTTATCGGGTCTCGTAAAATTACAGTTACTTAAATGTAATCTTTATGTCAAAATATCTAGGGGAAGGGGTGTTTGGGATTGATATTTGGTTCATTGTTGGTACAAAAAACAGCCACGGTTTTGCGCAGCTCAAAGCTAATTAGGGAAAGGGTTTTCCCCCGTCAAAATAAAAGAACTACATCGGAGTTTTTTGCATCACAGCAGGGAAAGGGGAAATCAGGAGGCGACTGATTTTGTATATAGATTACTAAAAATAGAGAAGTTTAGAATTGAGGAATGTCCCAAGCAGACTTAGTGGATCATATTTTTTAGTTCGACTCCGAACCACAGGTACAGGACTATGTGGAGGTACGAAATCCACAAAATACGATACAACTTTTAGAAGTCCTGGCTAAATTCGAAGAGATATTCTTGCAAATCACAAAAGGGTTATCAGAACCATGGCTACTAGAAAGACGAAGGGTCAAAATACGCATAGGATGCCTAATTTTGAAGCTAATATGGTAGAAACTGGAGGAATTCGGAAATAAAAAAGGTAGACCAAATAACAGAAATGAATTTTACAGAATAACCGTCAAATAATAGAGGTTTCGGAGAGACCATAGTTATCGTAATGAGTAAAGATTCAACAACAGGGTTACTCATTTCGAAATGAGCGAAGGCGATAATTTTTAATAAGAGGAGACCGTAGAAATAGGAGGGTTCAGTGATAATTTCAATCGAGGTGATAGGACGCAAAGGGGACGATTAAATATTGTAAAGGTTAATGATCAACCTCAAGAGAGGTGTCGACAAGAGAGACAATTAGACTTTCTCCAATATGTATAGCACCCGTAGAACTTCCCCACGTACCTATTTTATTAAATAACACATTTTTGAAAGCGCTATGGGACACCGGAGCAGATAAATCTTTTATATCGGAAGAAGTATATGAAAATATTTTTTCTATAAACAAATAAAAAATCATGAGCCCAGGTAACAGCACAGGGTGCGAAGTACCCAAGCTATAGGGTTGCAGGGTGCAAAGAAATTCACATCGGAGCAATTCGAAAGAAAATTGGTATTTCTTGTATGAAGATTTAGAGAATACCCATATGACTACAGATTTATCGATTATTTCATAGTGGGTCAAAAATAATTATTAGATTTTGATCGAAATCGTTAAAAATTCAAAATACGCTGGTTAGCGGTAATAAGGTAAATAAAAGGGAAATTACACGTTACGTGGGTCAGAAATGAGAAGTTAAATAAACAAAGGTGGCTACACTTTTTTACCGAAAAACCATGGAATAATATATAGTGGTGATGGAAATTAATTGTGCCATAATCAAAGATTTTACGTGCGCTTGCTTCACTTGAGAACAATTAATAAAGGAACGAGAAAATATTGGGAGGCGTGGGTCATATATATGATATAGATATTTAGAAACCCCTGGAAGATAACTCGGTTAATGCAACGATATGTGAGAATTGGTCCCACGATTTCCGTTTTAATAGAAGGATTATTGTTTATACGAAACACGCAACGTCATTGTTAAGGTAGAAATGCGTGTATACATTCCAAAATCTTTAAGGAATGAAATAATAGAGGAGAATTTCATGACAAGCCAATAAGTGGACACTTAGGCAGATTTAAAACGTATCATAAATTCAGGACGATTTGTTATTTTGTACATGAGAAAATTTATTGATCAATATATGTCTCTACATGCCATATATATTATGAAGTTAGCCAACTATAAAACGCGTTACCAGCTGGTCGGTTAAATCCAGGTATATCAAGATCCGAAGATGAGATGAGTGACGTTGATTTACGTAGGCCGTACATCTATATCGAGAATAAGACGTAACCGCTATATTTTAGTAATAACCGATCATTTCAGCAAATGGGCTGAAATTATACCTCAAAGGCCTCGTCTCGTATAATGGACATTTTTTTGATAGCTTTATATCGCGTTATGGAGCTCAATAAAATTAATAGTGATAATGGTCCCCAATTTATATCCGAGATTTTTTGACACTTGCATTGTGAAAGATTAGGCGCAGGCATGTGAAGACTGTTGCATATCGACCACAAGCAAATCGGACTGAAAGAGTTAACATCGAGATATAGTGCAAATGATTGCAAATTACGTTGTTAATGATCAACATGATACTTGGGATCAAATTCTTACGTGAGTTTGCTTACGCTATTCGTACGGCGGTGAATGAAACAACAGGAAAAACACCAGCTGAGTTATTTTGGAGTCGAAAATTGATTACCTGTTTCAAAAAGAGCTTCGCAGTTATATGATATCAGAGCTCTAAATTCAAAATTCAAGAATATACAGAAAAGCTTTAAAGAAGCTAGACTAAGTACGAAAATTAAACAGGAAAGGTGGAAAAATATATTATAATGAACGTAGAAAGGACATAGAAATAAAGGTAAATGATTGGGTTTTGTTGGAAACACACCTACAGTTCAATACTTTAACAAAGTATGTGTGCTAAATTTAAACAAAAATTTGAGGGACCTTATAGAGAGTCCTAGAAAGTTAGGAACTTTAATATGTGTAATATATGGAAATCAGGGAAAAAAAAGATTAACAGTTAACGTAGATGCAGAAATAAGGAAATATATCGTCATAGGAAGTATTTGAGCGAGGTCGAATTAGGAACAGGTATCCCAAATAGTATATGAATCAAGTAAGGAAACTCGTACTTCGGAAAAAAGTACACCAAGAGTTAAATAGTCACAATATGGGAAAAGAAAAAATCTGCGGTGAAACGGTTAGAGGCAAAAGGGATTGGTAACCAATCAAATCAATATAAAAATACAGAGAGGACCCATACAAAAACAAATCACTGGTCAGATCAATACCTAGTTCAGTAGGGAATGAAAATAAAAACAAAGGTTTAAATATAACCAAGAGGTATTAAAAGATCAGGTGTATCGGGGACAAGTGGACCACAAAGAAAGGGGCAAAAGAAAGGGGAATAAGCCAATAGTATAATAAAAAGACAAATGTCATCTAGTACTATTTCTAGAGATAGAAAAAGAAAGAAGAAAGAGAATCAACTGAAGTTCCATATGAAAGAAGTTACATAATTTAAGGCCACGACGGAGAACAGAAAAGAACCCCGACCAGCCAAGGAACACAGTTGGGAAGCAAGGGAAAGGACGACCAGGGGAAGTTACAAGCCTTACAACAAAAATTCCAGTACAACCAAGGAATGAATGATGACACCTCATCGTTGAACATGAAGATGTGGGGAGACCGAATATAAAAATCAGGTTGTATTGTTTCATTTTTATGATCTTCAACAAGTGGTCGGAAGAATTATTGCAAAAGAAGTCTCGGTGCTTAAAAAGTTATAAGCCAAGTCAAAACACTACAATGAGTGTTCATTTAATATTGGAACGACTTGTTAAAAATTTTTCTGAAGAAAAACATTTGTATTCACACATTTGTTTACTTCGATGTATGACTTCGTGAAGTGCGAAAATTCACTTTGGTTATTTATTTATATTGTTTATTGAAAAATGTTTTTGTAATTGTATAATAATATTATTATATATATATGTTGTTTGTCATTATTTTGCGTATTATAGAGGCATCTGGTTCAGGGAAACGCGGCGTAGTCAAAGGCACCCCAACTTTAATAATAATAACGGCGCTGCGCGGCTCATTTGGGAGTTTTGTTTGAAACCAGATGTGTAGGGATGGAGATAAAAATTTATTGTGATATATATAAAAAATATATGTAAAAATTGATTAATATTATGGAAATAGATACTCCAAATAGTTTCATTTCAGGGAGACTGACCCTGAAAATCTTGAAAAGTAAAAGCTTCAGCATGTTTCCAGGCTGTTAAGAAGGGAGCAGAAGTACCAGCTCCATATGCAGTGTTAGATTGGGTCTGCGCAGAATAATAGTTTTAAGTGTATAAATATTTTTAAGTAACGAAAATGTAAAAGTGAAAGAGTAGGCGCAAATTAAACAGTAATTATTAATGTTGGCCTAGTTATTGGAGTAAATTTATTGTCACGAGTTTAAAATTAAATTGAATATTAAAATTCTAAGATGTGATAATGAAAATTAAAGTCCAAGATAAATTTTGGAAATTATAAAAGTTAAATTTAAGATTAAATTACAATGAAAAATTAAGTGCAGATAAATTTTGGAAATTATAAAAGTTAAAATTTAAAGATTAAATTGCAATGAAATTAAAAGTCAAGATAGATATTGGAAATTATAAAGAAAGTTAAATGAAGATTTAAGATTAAAATTTAAATAAAACTCAGAAAGCGAAGAAATTTAGAAATAGAGATTTGAACACAACGTAATTTATTAAGGCGTGAGAACCATAAGTGAAATACGTTTTCTTCTTGGAGGGGTTGTGAGCGTCTCTCGCGTCTTTCTGATTAACATGAGCACCTATGTTCTTTGACGGCCACGATTAATGGCAAACTTTCCAACCGTACCAAGAAGAGAAACGGATCAGATATGTAAATGAGATACAACCTACTATAAAAAGGATAGCGTGAAACGAAGCTACTAGAGATAGCATAGCATAGCGTAGCAGGACTCAGAAGGTTGTAGTATGGAATCATTCTAAAATTAATAGTGACAAAGCTTGAGTGTGAAATCTTTGCGGACCAAGGGCAGCAGTCAAAAGAATTAGCTGCATTGCGGATCAAGAGATCTTCATATATAAAGTTATAGATTATATTCTCTCTAGGTCAAGGGACCAAAACTGGAAAGGTAATATTAGATATAAGTAATTGGGTAACAGGATTATTTAGGATGGTGAGATAGAGGATCTAGTGCGTGATCTCTGATAAATACGTGATTTAATTTGGGCTTGACTCTCACTCTAATTAATAATTGTTAATCAAATTAATTTAAGTATTACATAAGTTACTCTTAATAAAAGTTGTATTAAGAATTATGTCTCATCATTTGATAATCCCACACCTCTAGCTTACGCGGAACCGGCAGAACATGGACATCAGGGATGGCTATGTCTCATAGTATTTTCAATTCCCTACTATTAGGATTCACTCTCTATATACATGCGTTTCCAGAAATTTTCACAGCCGATAAGAAAATACTTTTTATTCATCCACTGAAGTTCAAAGACATTTTTTTAAACATGCAGTGGATGACACTTAATGTTAATACAGTTTTTCAAATATTAATTAATTAATTAATTTTTATTTTTTAATTTTTAATTTATTTTTCGTTATACCTGACGGGGTTAGATTTAGAATCAACAGAGAGCGCCAGTAAGTTTTTCTAACGAATTTTTTCTTGACTTCAAATATATTTTTTAAAATTTGTAGTGAATGGCACTTGAGGTTAAAACAGTTGTTTCAAATATTAATTCACTAATTAAGTTTAATTAACTAAAATAAAATTGACCTAAGTAGGAATTGACTTAAAATAATTTTTTATATCATTTGTTTAAATCATATTAAAAATGAATTTAAAAACTGCTGTATTATTGGAAAGTCCATGTAGATAAAGACAAAAAAAGTTAATAATTAAACAAAAATATTTCGAAAGAATTAAAATTCTTTGTTTATTACTGAAGGCTTTATTTATATTATATACTTGCTTAATGTTTTTCATTCCGTTGCAATCGTGTTAATCCACCAAAATATTTTCAGAAGTTATCGAAATTTACTAGATAAACTTAATAACAGGTAAGTTTAATTACAATAATGAATAAATTATTCCATCACTGAATAATATTTATGAAATAAATGATTGAATAATGATTTAAAAATGTCATTTAATAAATTGAAGTACTTATGATTCAATAACAAAAGTATCCTATATTATTTAACAATTGTACGATGAAATATTTCCAGTAAATCTATAGGCTTTGTAATGGTACCTCAAACTTTTTCCTGGGAGATTAAGGTACTTTTGCTATTTTTTAGTAGACAAAATATTTTGGGATGTTTCTGAATTTCACTGGATAAGCTGCTAAAATTTATCAGTATGAGAATTGCGTCAAATGGTCTTTTTTGTGATTATAGAATATTCTTATCTAAATCATGATCAGTTTTTTGTTTCAATATTCATTTCAAAATACAGATGTATTAAGTAAAAAAAAATATCAACTTTAAAAGAAAAGTAAGGTTGATAAAATTTCATTAAAAAAGCAATAAAACCTTATGAAGTATCATTACTAGTTCGTAAGTTTGTTTTTATATAGTTGAATTAGAATTTCTGCTTTCTTTGAATTTTGTGTTATGTACTTAAATACTTTTAAATTTTGAATTTAATTTCGTGGCAAATACAAAATATAATTTAAAAATAAAACAGATTAAGATAACCCGAAAAATATGAATACAAAACTTCTGACGAAAGAATAAAACGAAGAGAAATATAACCCAAACAAATAGTTACTTTAACGAAATATTTCCCTTGCCTTCTTTTTTTTACTTATTTGGTGTACAATGATTAAAAATAAGAATTGCGAAATCAAAATTTAACTTGCCGAACAGATGGAAATTTTAAAGAAAATAAAAACAAAATTTAAAACAGGAAGTTAAGGTCAAGTTTTAGTTCAGAAACAATAAGTTTTATCAAAGTTTATAAGCAATTAGCATCAATTGGAACTTATGTAATTATTACATAATCTTAGATAGAAAATTTTTTAAAAATGCTTAACAAACTAAAAATTTTAACTAAAGTGGAATTAAAAATAAATTTTTGTTAGGGGGGATGACAATTTATCAGAATGCGTGTTAAGTTACAAAGATAAATTTTGGTCAGTGACAAAAGAAAATTCTTTATAATAATTTATCTCTACTAGAAATAATAAGAAATGTATTAAATAAAAAGATAAAAACATAAAAATTGCAGAAATTATTTACAACCGCTAAAGTCTTAAAGTATTAGAGAGATTTGAATTGCAATTAATTGTTTTAGCATTTATCTGAAATAGAAGATATATTAGAAGCTTTTTAAAATAAACAGAATGCTGTAACTTATATTAAGTTTTACGTAATTATATCGAGTGGGGAAGAAAGAGAAAAAAAATAAAGACTCAATTATTAGAGAAATAAACACAACAATAAAAAATATGTAACATGATCATTTTTATTAAAATTTACTTATTTTTACAGATGTCTCATTAATTTGAAATTTTTATATTCGCTGATCTACTAAATATATAATAATAAGAGAAATATCATGAGCAGGGTTAAAAATATGTTCGAAAGCATTTAATAGTAAAAACTCGAGCAGATGGCGAGCATATGCTGCCATACCACACTGATATTCTGACAAACTTCTTCACTTATAAAAAGGATATAGATGTTATTTTTTCTTTTTTCTATTATATTCCCTTTTGGACTTCTTTGGAGATCAAACTGGAAAAATGCAGCTATTATTTTTGTCCATTGTGGCAGGTAAATTTGTAGATTTTTCATCTGGATATCGCCAGTTATTTTTATATGAAATATTAATGTAGTACGATTTTCTGACTATGGAATCAGGGTGTAGATTTACTCTTTTATATCCTTACAACTTATGCTTATTTATAAATTTATCAATTGAAAATTTTTCTTATTACTCAGATTTGTGTACTATAATTTATTGTCCAAGAGTTGTGAAATTTGTCCATTAGTTGTGTTTTGGGTGATTTATTATCTAATAGTTACTCAGATTTGAGTAATAATTTATTGTTTAAGAGTTGTCAAATTTGTCTATTGAATTCGCGTTTGTTGAATTTATTGGCTAATATTAACTGAGATTTGTGTACTAATTTACTGTCTAATATTAACTCAACTTGAATTTGACTGTACTAATTTATTGTCTAATATTAACTGTGTGTGTGTGTGAGATTTGTGTACTAATTTACTGTCTAAGAATTCTCAGGTTTGTCTATTAAATCTGTTTGTTGAATTTATTGTCTAAGAGTTACTCAGATGTGCGTTTTAATTTATTGTCTAAGAGTTGTTATTGTTTTTAAGTTGTTATAGTGCTATTTATTATAATTATGACTTTACATTTATTCATTTCTTTTGTAGAATATTAAAATTCAATCCACAAATAATGTACGGAAATTTTTATACATGTGTTTTTAAATATGCTTACCTGTGTATTTAAAATTAATTTCTGTTAATGTTTCTTCAGTGGGACTTCGAATTCTTAGAAATTTTACTAGTTTAAACTTCTCGGATTTCTCTAAAAATAAATAAAAATTATGTTTGTGTAAGTTTTACACTTAATTTGAAAATCATAGAAATATCGAATGGTTAAATTTTTTCTCTTGAATACACTACTGTCGAATCCACACAGTCACTAGGGTCTAAATCAGAAGTTTAGGGTTCTAGCAAAAGGAAATTTCTTTTTTACCTTCCAAATAAAGCTTATAGAAAATTTGCAATCTCTTATATTGTAGCTTAATGTTTCGTGGTAGCCATGTTTTGAATCAGTTCCTCCTTTAAGGGCATTAAAATTTTATAAAATTATACACCGCAAAATCCAGCGAATAATGCACACCTATACTTTCAAATAGCAAATTTTTAGTTTTTAGATACATTCATCGTGTAACGAACACCCCATTTTAAGAAGAACCCAAAGAAATGTACTCGGAATGTTCGTATATTTTGAAGTAAATTATTCGAGGTATTATTTTAAGGTATCTGACTAAGTTCGGAGCCTTGCTTTTAAGAAAGCGTATAAATGGATAATTTTTGTGATATTTAGTGCCATTTAGATTAGAACAGATGTATAAAATTGTTTTAAGGACATTTTGACAAAAAACATTTATTGAAATACAATATTTTGGCAAAAAGAATGACCTTTTTTCAAAATGTTCTCCTTTTGTAAAAAATGCATCTATTATAATAATATTTTGCCTGTATATAGCTCATACCTCTATATAGAGGCCCAACTATGATTTTTGAAACATTCACATTATTTTCAGAGTTACAACCCATTGAAATAATTATCGGCGTTTTTTTCTTAAAATTTCTCCTCTCTGTTGTCGTAAAACATGGATAAACCCACTTCTAAGTTATATATTTCAAAAATTCTAGATGAGCCTCTGTATAGAGGTAAGGGCTATATACAGGCAAAAGATTATTATAATAGAATCATTTTTTACAAAAGGAGAATATTTTGAAAATGGGTCATTCTATGTTCATTTTTATCCCAAAAAATTATACTTAAATAATTTTTTATTGTAAATATTCTTAAAATAATTTTATATACATTTTCTAATCTAAGAAACACTAAAAAATCACAAATATTATCCATTTATAACCTTTTGCAAATAGTTTAGACATGTCGGTACTAAGCTTTAAAAAATAGTATACTTCTGGAACTACACCCTTCCCAAATTCATAAGGATTGTAATTTAGTTTATATAAGCAGTATTTGATATATGTAGAAGTCTAATTTTTTTTTCTATGTTCATCTTTTTTTTTAAAGCTCACATTTTTATACCGGTGTATAACGCGCCCCAGAAAATTTCGATCTTATTTTTTGTGTTAAAAGTGCTCGCTTTATCCCAAATATTATGGTATATAATATATATGAAGACATTTTTCAAATTATATTCATTACAATTTTTAATAAAAAAATAGGATTTATTATTAATGAAAATTTTTTGTAAAGCTTTTCAGGATTTTTAATTGAAGATTGAAATCTATTGCAAAAAATATCTCTGTATTTTAAGAAGAAAATCACTATTATTTCAAGCTCCATCAATAAAGAAAAGTCTTGTGAAAATGACAAGACCTCTTTTCACAATGCTTCATACAATTAATCTAGAAAAACCATTTCTTTAGATAAGAGTATTATTGTGAGATTTCATAAAATATTCAGGATCAGTAATTCCTGAAATATATTATCAACAAAATATATCATGTGTATATATACTAATTTATGTTTCCTCTAGTGTTACTTGGATCTGTCGCATGCAAGAATCGCTGCTACAAAGAAAAATTTGAGAGCTGTAATCAGGAGCTTATAAATGGCGGTCCAGAGACTGATGCTTCCTTTTGTAAGTTTTAATTTGTAAGTGCTAAGAAATTGGTGAATGTTCAAAATGTTCAATAGTTTTCCTTACTATTTGCCAAAATTTAATCCTGCTAAGTTGATATTCTTTGATAACAGAATGTAAAAAATTATCATGCTTACATTGGCTTATATATATCATACAATTCACTTCGAGTGTTCACATTTTCAGTTTAATTCTGAATAACTTTATAGGTGGCTATCAGAAGAAAAGTCTACATTGCCTTATAATGCCAGCAATTGAAGTGCAAACTGAAGTTTAAGTCAAAAGCGGAAAAACTCAAGGCTGTCATGGAAAAGTATGCGAGAAAGGATCTAAGCTGCAAACTGGTAAGCTCTAAGACAATTTAATTTATAACTTAAAATGTTTTTGACATTATTTAGTTTAAATTTTGAATATTGATGAGCCACCTTATAAAGCTTAGCAGTATCGTTATGAAAGAATATAAAATGCACAGATAAAAGAGATTTACAGATTTTTTTTTAGTTCTCTAAATTTCAAAGAATTTCTGCATTTGTTATAAATTGTTTACCTATCATAGAACGAAATTCAAGGCTTCCTAAAATAAATTTGTAAATATTATTTTTAGTGACAGGAAACACGTAATTTATTACACCATTAACAAATATTTCTAATGGTGTTACATTAAACTAAAACTACCACCATCCGGTGACAGTGGTTAGTGACGCAGACTGCAGTGTCGTAGGCCATAGGTTCGAAACTCTGTTCTCGGTAACGCAAACAACGTGCTATGCGTCAGTCACAATAAAATTAACTCGCTTTCCTTCACACTCAACTCAGAGCCCATCGCTTCGCGCTTCCAAAACAAGGGACCGTCTCGTCCCTCTAACCATTCTGCTCGAGGGTCAGTCGCCTTTTTCTTAAAAAACAGCAACCTTTCTCCGGAAACGCGCCAATTAGCACCAACATTCTATAATCCACCGCCAACAGTGGTCAGACACTACAAAATTAATCACCCAGTTCGATTTTTCGGCTTGTATGCTCAATAATATTGTGATTTTCTCATTAGATCCATGTGATCGTTACTAAATTAAATGAGTGGCCTTCATGGACTTGACAGCAAAGAGGTTCCAACTAAAAAAATAAAAAAAAATTCCAAATTAAAAACTATTTTTAACAAAACCTCTACATAACGCATTCCGTTTGTTCGCTTCGTTACATCTCGTCTCGTTCCATGTCAATTCAATTCAATTTCTTTTGACAGTTCTGAGTCCTTTGTTTACTACAGCTTGCTTGCGGGCGCTAGAGGGAGCAACAAATATTGTTACGTAGATCGGTATTCGAGGATTTCATGCTATCAGGCTCAGAGAGCAAAACAGTTCTCCAGGAGCGATGAAAATTTATTTTAGAAAAACAATCCTTACAAAATACTGGATATAGCACTAAAATTCGCTTAAAGAGTTTCAGTAGGTTTCACACCTTCTACAGCACACAGATACAACTATCAGCGTCTAAGAGTACAAGTACTTAAAGTTTATTCGCAAGCAACTGTTGGCTAGTGATCTCTCCAACAGCCAAAGTAATACTGACCCAGTTTCAGCGAGTGACTGCTATTTATAGCCTGAGTGTTTGCCTTTCACCTATTTCTCGAGATTCACTCACGTCAAATAGATCGTAATGCTAATAGATTTCTCCAGTAGTTTCCAGAAGCAAGTCACCAAAAATGGTCCAAAAAAAGCAAGTCCATAGTCAAGTCACCAAAAATGGTTGTCAATACGCCAAAGTGGCCGATAAAAACTATGCCAATGAGCTCTATCCCAATAATTCACCAATTTTCAATTCAAACGCCATTATAATGTAAAGGGCGGCGTTGCTTCGAATATTACAATTTTTATCATAAAATATGTAAACGATATATTAATATTCAACAGTAATATTAATGTATTAAACATCTAGATATAAATTATTTACACTATTTTAAGCATTAATTACACAAAATTCATAATATTGTTCAAAACTCATGGTTATCTTTTACTGTTTCTGTTATTAAATCATGATTTTTTTGACGAACATTATAAACTCAACGTTTTGAATTATAGAAGGTTTTATAAATGTCAGAGAGCTTATGAAATAATGAATCAGACTTAATTTTTTTAATTCATAAAAACAGTATTATATTCATTTCTAATTTACAGCTAAATATAAAATACAATTTCCAAAGCCTTTTTTAGAGTAGTATATTTTAAAATTCAATTTTTAATGGGTAGATTTATACAGTGAGCTTCTTTAAAAAAGGATATTTAATTTGGATTATTAATATACTTTTCTACTGTAGATCTTACATTTAATATATATTGGTTCATTTAAATTAATAGCGCTCTAATGTTTTGAATATTTTTACAGAGCTTTATAAACATAATGAGTGCATTATGAATGGAATCATGGAGAAAAAATGCCTCAAAATTGTTTCAGAGAAACTGAAGGAAGAAATTACTCCTAAAACCGTATTGAAAGCACAAAAGGAATCCTGCAAGTATGAACATTTACAATAATTCTACATCCTTAACTCTAATTTATTTTGCATTTTCTATGTTTTTTTTGTTCAAAAAAGAATAGTGTACAAAAGAAATTTGAAAGATTAGTAAGCAATATTTACATAATTTTCCAAAAAACTGTGTGTTCTGGTTATATAGACATTTTTTAATAATTTTAGAGAGGTAAATTTAGATACTCCTTTCTTTTTTTTAAAGTGTCATGTTCCCATATAGATATGCTAGAGGATAATTTGAAATAATAGATTATTTTCTTAAATTCAGTACCTAATTTCAAATTCAGTTCATATTAATACGAGTATTTATTCTTTAATTCCTTTTTTTTTTTCAAAATCTATTCTTGAAAAAATTTTCCAATTTTCTTGCCTTATTTAATTTAATTTTACATGTTTTGGCATGCACTTGCAACAATTATATTTAAATTATCTTTTTTTTATTGATATTTGTGGAATGGGCTAAATTCCTATGACGTTACAATCACGTGATAATGTGAACTACGTGTTTCTTAATAATCAGTTCAAAAACTCATGTGATGTCATAGTCACACGATAAAAACAGTCATATGATTCCAGTTAATCAGTTCATGTGTTTCGTTATTGCCAACTTCCGCTCTTTGAAGAAACTTTCTCACAACTCTCTCCCAATTTTCTCACATATTTGCCAACAATAATATCGCATTCAAATTAACAAAATCCATTTTATATTTAAATTACATGCAATAAAAGTTTTTTTACAACATTTGAGTATCTTTTCGTAATTATGAAATTTAATTTTATGTGTAAGTTTAACAAATAGAACAAGTACCAAAAGTTTGATGTCAGTTTTGAATTTAATGGAGAAATCATGTTTGTTTTATTATGGGACCATCATATATATATATATATATATATATATATATGTGTGTGTGTGAATGGAATTTTTATAACATATTAAAAGCAAGAACAAACAAATAATAAGAACAAAGAACCTAAGAACAATTAATATGATATATATACAGAGAGAGATAGTATAAAAAAGAAGAAAATTAACTAACTTCATTTTAGAGATGATTTATCATATAGTTTGTATGACTTTTGTCATTTTAAATTATAAATTGCTATCATATAATTGAGATGGCGTCTTTGCGAGAGCTGGTTGCTCATCTTCTACGTTGTCACATCCAAGTGCAAAAGGATTTAGCTATCATTTTAAACAGAATCTGTCCCAATTATTTCTTTTGGTACTCTTTGATTTAATCAAATTTCAACCTAATGTTTTCTGGTTTTTAAATTCTGTCTCTATGAACTTTGAAAATTCAGTTTAAGACTATTTTCTCCAGAGCAAATTTTGAAATTAATTAAAAAATAAAAGGCTTTTTAATAAAATTATTTATTAACTGTTCAGTTCGTTGACAGAATGAATTTGAAAAAGTCTTATGTTTATTCTTTTTATTTTTTCAAATCATTCTATGGATTCATTACTTGAAAGCCACAATAAATCAATATCAGAATATTTGTAACTCATAATGATGTTTGTAACTTTAAAATCTTTTCAGAACCTGAAAAGAGAGTTAAATGTCAACTTGAGGAAATTAAACATGGCTGCGGCAAGGTGTTCTGGCATTCTTCAGAACTTTATTCGATCCTCTGACTGAAGTACAAAAGGGACTGTGCGAAGAAGTAATTTTACCAGAAATTGAAGATGCTTCGCTTTCAAAGCGATCAGAAGACGTCACACTTCCAGATTTGCTTAGTCTTATGGAACTTAAAATTTAATTTAAAGCACATATTTGGTTAGTTTTGTAATTTAAATAAAGCGATTTAAAAAATTTAACCACAGTCTGCAGAAGTAAAATACTCTTGTTATCAATTAAAGCTGTTCTTTTAAAAACAGTTTTAAATATTGATTGACTAATCTTATAAAGTTCTATTAATAAATGTGCTTAAAAATAAAAGCAGAAATATAATTGAATTATTCTTCTGAAAAATAATAGTAACGTAAGCACATAAAGAGCCTAAGATGTTATCATTATAATAGTATTCAGTTTTAACTGAATAAATCTAAAAATATATGGTTTATCAATGCTACATTACGAGCTACACGAGTTTAAAATGGCAAAAAAAGCCTCTTTAAATTCAACTTACAGTCAAGCGTAATTTTTCAAATTTCAAGAAAATTTATCTTTTAAATCTAATAATCATTATTTTACGTCATATAAAATGTCTTCAATATGTTGAGGTTTTTAAGAATATGGTAAAGAGATTGACTCAAAAAATAAAACAAATTTTAAACCATTTTCATGGTTTATGAGTTATACCACATTTTTGGAACTTCTAAACAGTTGTAGAAATCAGATGTTTGAACCGATGTTTTGTTAAATATAATTACTTTCCTGGATTTAAATATAAATCAATTCCTACAAGAATCATTTTATTTAAAAACAACGGAACAATCAATAACATTTTAAAAATAGTTCTATACTTCTACGTGAATAGCAAAATATAATTTTCTTTCTAAAAAGTCCCCTATTTAACGAATTTTTTTCTTTTCCCCAATTAAAATGGAGTCAAAACCCCTTATTTAACGAATAATGAATTCCAAATTAATGAATTATTTCAACAACCCAAAAAGAAATTTTTTAAATTAGTTTAGATCACAGGCTCCCAAACTTTTTTGTCTCATAGACCCTTTGCTATATTTTTCGGTTTGGAGTAGACCCCTGCTTACCTAATATTGAATTTTTGCAAATTTACCAATTTAAATGTCTTTTTGACAGCTGGTATAGATCTTATAAACGATTTAAATTTGTAACTGAAGTGAAGTATAGTCTGTAAAACTAAAGAAAAACATGTTAATTAAATTAAAATTTAGTTAATGCATAAAATAACCGAGCAACACAAACAAATGCTTTTAAAGGGAGGAGTAAATCTAGTGCTTCAATAACAATTTTTCAACATTTGGAATCAATCGTG
Source organism: Trichonephila inaurata madagascariensis (assembly GCA_019973955.1). NCBI lineage: Eukaryota > Metazoa > Arthropoda > Arachnida > Araneae > Nephilidae > Trichonephila > Trichonephila inaurata. The sequence goes on along the minus strand of BMAV01017962.1, from coordinate 273,096 downwards.
ACAAGTTTTTAACCCTAAATCTCCTCAGTCAGACCTTATTTCCCCAACCACTTTTTTTTTGTTTTGGAGATTGGCAACCACGCTGAAACTCCTTCTCACTAGGAAAAGTAATTAAAAATTTTCTCACGATATTCCATAATTAGTGATAAACAACAGATATGTCTTTTTTAAAGCCGTAATTTCAGACATGGTCATTGTTTTAATAAAATTTATGCTGTCGCCTGTAACTGCAAATTAACCTTATTAAAATTAGTAAATAAATCTATTAAATACATAAAATCTGGTTTTCACTTAACTAAATTTTCTCTTAAACTTAAAACCATGATTTGGTGTAATGAGAGCCACACCATCGTAGACCCCTATTTACACCTCATGGACCACCAAATTTTTTTTCGCTGACGTGTACCCCTTTCAGGTCATGATAGACCCCTGGGCGTCTATATAGACCACTTTGGAATCACTGGTTTAGATTTTAAAAAATTGGATCTTTTGCCCGAAACAGAAAAAGAATTTCCTTCTGAGTAACAAATTTTGGCAGCGAAGGGTGCAGGACATTATTTTCAGCTTTACAGGTGTAGATATGTCATGAGTGAAATATGTCGTGAGTTTTGAATAGGATAGGGAATTCCTTCATCTCATCCCATTCCACAATGCAGGGGATATTTAAAAGATTTTGCCATTTACTCCCTTTCTTGAGAGAAGTGAAGTTTATTATATGCACGGTTTAACAGAAAGATTTGTTTTTTAAAAAATTTTTAAGTATGACAGATTGTCGGTAACAAATGTGTAGCAATTTTTATGCAGAAATTGATATTGAAACCCATCAAAACTGTTGCCTTTTCTAATTCTTTACACTGTTTGGAAACTGAAAACATACCTCACACAGAAGGATGTAGAGAACACAGTATTTTCTTCTCTACATAAAGTCAAAAAACGAAAACACTGTCAAACATCTGTTAGTGAGTATTTTAAAATTTCCAATTAACAGGTGCGTAATGATTCGCTAGTAGCATTTTTAATGAATGAAAAGTGTGTAATTTCTAACAATGGATATTTGCTGTGTGGATGATTATAACAGAATTTCAAAAAAAAAAAGAAGTACAAAGAAAATTTAATTTTTTTAAACCCAGATATTACCAATAACCCTGATTTAACGAATAAAATGTTTAGTCCTGATGAATTCCTTAAATCGGGGTCCAACTGTATTTTCAAAATTCAGTGAACAAAATTTTTTTAAAAAAATGTTATTTAGTTAACTTATGAAAGTAACTTTTATTTTATTTTTGACATTTCAAACTAGCGAAAGATTTTATTTTGAATTTTCTTTGTAATTTACCGACACAAGACAAAATTATTATCCAGCTGGTGTAGTTATGTTTCTTTTTCTCGGGATTGAGATATATTTGCTGCTAATTGGACGTGAAATCCTTATTTTATCTTCTTAATAACAATCTCAAAATTTTTTCTTACTTGTATTGTTTTTCTATTTAGCGAAAGGGGTACCCTTTTTGATAATAAATGATAAACAGTACCTCTGAATGTATATTAGATTCCCTTTCTTCAGTTGATTTATGTAATAAATTATGTAGGTATATATATATATATATATATATATATATATATATATATATATATATATATATAATATAATAAAATAAAATAAGATACCAAGTGAAAAAGTTGTATAACTTACAATGCCAAAAAAAGAAAGAAATTAGAGTTCTAGAGACATAACAAAGGTAGATACAAAAAAAAGAGTCTTTGTACTAAAATGGGGACCTATTATGATTTCTAGAGCTGTCGCTGAATTAGGGCAACGATTTAGGGTTATGCAATGCTTCCTGGATCCACTTTAACCGAACAGCAGAAAGTTTCGACATAATAGGAAAAAACAGAGCCATGTTGAAAAGTTAAGCCTGTTTCTAGCACACGTGGATGATAAACCAGACAGTAGAGTAAAATGAAATTATGAAGAGAAAACAATAATGTTTCTCTCATAGAGAGGAATATTAAGAAAAAATTCCATAGAAAAAATTAGGATAAACATTTACATGTAAAAATGAAAACCATAAATAAGAAACGGTGTTAAAATGGGAGTGTCAATACAAGATGCAAAAAAGGAAAAAAGTGGATGCAACTAGATAGTTATTTTGCAGTTAAACTAAGCACATAATAAGCTAATTTTAAGGTATTTTAAATAAACTAATAAACTAAGTTAAAAGACAGAGTTAATATGAAACAGAAATGTATTTAAAAATAAATTTACTTGGATAATTGTATTCCAAGCAATTATTGCAAAATTTCTTATAATTACTATGTTTTAATACATTATCAATAACTTAGTCATTGTTTCTTTTTATAAAATTAGGTGTAGGTTACTACACCAGAAAGGTATTTTTATAATGTTAAAATCAAAAGAATCTCTTTTATCAAAAATATTACTTATTAGCAAATTATTCTTAACGTTTAATTGAAGTTCCAAAAAGTTAGTTGACTCACATTATTGTAATTAGGTTTTAATAATTTTAAATAGTGGGGATAGTAATTAAAGCTAGGAACAAAATGTACTATATAATTAAAAATAATTAGGTCATCTATCTATCTAAAAATTAACAAGATTCGTAACTAATACTATCATTTTCATAAAAGTGCAAATAAATATTGGCTAAGCAGTTACTAGCAGTTCACCTTGTGGTAAACCTTTAATTTGCTAATAACAAGAGTTATTATGGAAAATATAAGTTTCATTTAATACTAGTTGAATAATAGAAAGGTATTTATCATATTTTATTATCTTATTCAAAAAATATTTGCTATAGGCCACTTTAAGAATCTTAAGCATATCTTCTATATCTATGGAGTTAAATAAATCTTCAAAAACATAGGTGTGATAGAAATAATTTCTTTTACCTTGCATATACTTAATAATGTCCATACTATTCTTAACAATATAATAGAATTATCAATTTTGTCTAATGTGGATTGAATAATATTTTGTAGCTTTGTGCCCGGATTTGTAATATAAGTTTTAAAACCATTCATTATATTTCTAAATTTAATAGAATTTTTATGAAATTTTGGAGTTAGGAAAATATGACGGAATTTAATATCCAAAATACGTAAATGTATTTTTTTTTATAAAAAGCAGAGATTCGATTAAAAATTTCTTTTTTGCTTGAATTAAATTTTTTAAAAGCAGTATTATTTTGAAAATGTTTGTTTAGAAAATTAGCATAAAACCACTTGCAAATAGTTGCATAATTACGCAGAACTTTATCAACATAAACGATAATAAAGTTCTTTTGTAGATCTGCAATTTGTTTCTTAATATTTTAGTAAATTATATCAGTATCAGTTTTATAGTTATTGTTCAGTAATTCATTTAAAATTTGCATTTAAATTCATTAAAAGCTACAATAGGAAAACTCTGTATTTAATTGCTAATTTTGTAATGAACTTACTAATATCTTTAGAAATTTGTTTTTAAATAGCATTGTTATTATTAGAGATCATTAATCTAAAACTAGTACCCCCCCTTTGGTCATTATTTTTCTCTTTAACAATATTTAAATTACCTGTTACCACATGTTTGAGGTGATCGTTTATAAAATCAGAATAATTTTTACAATTACAAACAAAATTATTATTATTTTGCAAATCATTAGTATTATTGTAATTAAAAATTGAGCTACCTAGTTTTTTATTATATTTAAAAGCCTTCTTAATGCAAACGTTATTTATAGGTAGACAATGTGCATACTTATAAAAAATCTTTGAAAAATTAATGTTATTATATGATTTATTCATAGATAGTATGGTACAGTACTCAGTAGAACTATTTACTAAATCTATATCTACAATATTGAATTTATGAATGAGGAAATTAATAATATCCTTAATAATATGTAAGGCATGGCAGTCTTGAAAATCATTCTTTTTGAGGATATCTTTATACCTAATTTCCTTTTTATTCAAACTAAACAAGAAATATTTAATTTGTTTAATGTTAAATGACTTTTCAAAGTTTCTACATAAACCTTTAATTTTAGAAACTATCTCTACTGTTAGTTTACATGTTCTTTTCTTCCTATTTCCTTTTTTTTCCGTTTAACTTTAAATACACAATATCACTATTATAAAAATATTCCTTGTTATCAGACTGTTGAATGCTAAGTAGGACAATTTTTTCAAAGTGTATGGTATTCAAACCATATGGGTATATAGTGTTATAATATTTAATAAAGTGGTTTTCCCACCACAATCTATTTTTAACGTGGGACTATTCTGAGAATGGAATTATCAATATTTTCAAAGCCATGTATAGATGAAAGTGCCTAAGTTTAATTTTACTGATATTGTTATTATGCTTGTAACTTTTGGTATTTGATTTATGTAGGTTTATACGAATATTGATATTATTACATGTTTGACCAATATATTTAAAATGATATATTTTACAGTTCAATATATAAATTCAATTGAAAATTTTACATAAGAAAAATTCGGATGTCTTATCATATTGCTCAATGTTTAACATGGGACATGTTTTACATCTACTATTATTGCATTTATTATAGTGAAAATAATTTATATGTTGATATTGCATAGTATCATAATATTAATTTTTATGATGGAAATGAAATTGATTATGTAAGTTTAATCGAGTAGGAATATATTTATGATTATGTTTATTCTGAGAGTTATTGGTATCATAATTATAATTAGATAAATTGTTACGCCTAATAAAATCTGTATTCCAGAAAGTTCTAGTCCTGTAGGAGTATGCCTTTTCACTACTAATATTAACTACTGTATAATTTGAGCCACCAATCTTGTGATTCATTGCACAATCAATATAAATATCTCAAATATAAAATATTTGTTATCAAAATTCACTAATAAAATGGAACAAAAATATTCCAATGTATAGAACTGATACAGTATATCAAAACTAAACTACCAAAAACATGAAAGAGCAACCAAATCAAGAAATCTATCCAATGCAAGAACTGATATCCAAAGAAGAATATCTAACACTCAATTTATGGTAACTTTCTATCGATATAATACACACACCATAATAATATATCAACGAGGAAAGATCTGCTATAAAGCTTATCTAATTGCCAGTCACTAAAAAATATTTTTAACTACAATCAATTGTTTGAGAATAAGTAATGTGTGTAAAATATAATAAGGAAGATCTAAAAAACAATTAATTTACTAGAACATCAAGTATTTGGAATACTAATAGTCCTCAGAAATAAATGTAAAAATACACATGGAATAAATTCAAAAGGGACTATAAAACAAAAAGAAGAATAACAAAATTAATCAAACATGAAATATTTTTTTATCAAAATTACTCAAAAATGGAAAAGAATTATAACAAAATAAATAATAATGACAAAGGAAAATAAGCAAGAATGAAAAAAGAAAATTGATATAATATGGAGGCCTAGAATATAACAAAATATTTATAAAAATATAAATTCTGGGATAATATAAATGTCAACAAAATATCACTAAGCCAAACACACGTTACAGAATAAAATACCACTAAAGATACATAACAATGAGAAAAATTAAAACTTAACTCAATGTAGTGAAAGTATTGAAAAAATAATCATATGTTGTAACAACAATAATAATATATATTTTTATAGTATAATAAAATAAGAAATCAAATGAAAAAGTTATAAAACCTACAAAAGCCTATATATATATATATATACAAACATACAATTATTGTCCCAAAGATTATAGCGCATCAAGAATTAAGATCGGGATTGTTACGAAACGTGTCATAAAGGTACGCGTCAGACAGATATGTAAATGATTAGAAATGCAGCGTGATTGTGCTTTTGTAATGCCATCAGAGGGCGTTGAACTTCCGTTCTCCTTGGATTACAAAACAGGTATACAGAGCTTTCTTGTGTTTATTTAATCTGTTGCAGAAGGACGCTTTTTAACTAGAGATGCCGTTATACCATCATTGGAGACAATATGAGCAGCTGTCAGAGTCCGAGAAGGAAGAATCACAGGGATGGCGGAAAATGGGTGATTGACTCGGAGAGTAGCTTGCCACCTCTGCCCTTCTGACCTTACCATAAGGACATGTTGGGACCAGCGAACAAGAGCGAAGTCTGTTACCAGACCCTGAAATCTCTGGACAGACAAATAATCTAGAAGACCGTTACATCATAAGACACGCCTGCTAAGTACCAACTGTATAATAGTCAGCCATTCATACACAGGCAGCGTTTCGTTTTATTCTGGCAACTCGTATTTGATGCACAAACTTTTATGTTAATGAGTTTATATGCATATATAAATTAAAGTAATAAATAGAAATATAATAAGGTAGTATGGATCAAAAATAAAATAGCCTTAGTAGTATAATAGTAAACTCTTAAAGCTAAAATTTAAAAGATAAACATAGTCTTACGGTCAGCAAAATTTCCCCTATATTTGCCTATACTACTGGGCTACAAGGGAAAGAAAATGTAGTAAGGATAAGATTATATTAGTAGTAAAGACAACACATTCAGAACACTATAGAAGCATAATGCTAGAAACACTAAAACTAAGTTACCAATACAAAATATCAAGGAAAATAAAAAGAAAAAAAATAAATGTACTTACCTAAGCCAGAAAATAAAATATTTTCATGTTACAATATTTTTAAGATAAACAACAACGCATCATTATGAGAACTTCGCTCTCAAGTGAAACTGTAACACAAGGGGGTCAAACTCAAAGGTTGCCTTGGGTCAAATATAAACAAAGTTGTGATATGGTTGTTCTATGGCGACTATATCTTTGATTGTCAGCGTGAATTAGAGGTGTGGGATTCTCGAAATGAATCGACATTTTAAAAATTCCCAATATGACTTTACATTTAACTTAAATTCTAATAAATTGATAAACTTATATTAAGTGAGAATAAAACCAAACACGCAGCTGTAGCAAACCTGATCGCGTAACTGATCAATTTATCTAAATAATTATATTATCCGCCCACTTCAATTCTGATAATATTACGAGTTCTACTATCAAATAATCAGTCCTACCTCTTGGAATCACGCTAAGGTTCAATCACTTCCATAGAAACTTTAGACAAGCGTGCAATAGTATGCACCTTGTAGTAATGGCTAGAATCTGTAAATCTCGACAGGCCGTCAAAATTACACTTCTATCTCTTCCAAACATAACTTTCTCCTAAATTACCATCCCGGCTTTACTAAAACTTCTTGTTCTTTTAAAGACTATCTTATTTGCATTTCTCATAATTGCATTTCAATTTTGATTGGGGTTGGAAAAGATTTGCCATTAATCTTGGCCGTCAAAGAACCCAGAGGTTATGTTACAGAAAAGACGCGTGAGCTCGTCACAAAGTTTAACTTAAGGTGGGCCGCAAAGAAAATCAAAATTCACAGAAATGTAGGTTTATTTTGAATAATACATTATAATAAACATCTATAAAAGAACAAGAAAAATTTTATATATACGTCCTGACACTTAAATAACTCTCTGCTACTTTCTTTCCTAATGAGGCAGAAATTTAGTTATTTTATCATATATTATTTTGTGCTAATATATTGACCGGGCAGCACAAAGGCTTGTCGTGGGCCGCAAGCAGTCCGCAGGCCACAAGTTTTCTACCCCTGCTGTAACGGAACAGTAAAGCATATAAAGAACTAGCCGTTACATGCCCACTTCGATGGGTATTTCACGATTTAATATGAATATATATTGTTTATATATATATATATATGCACATAAATTATAGATATCATAACATTAAGAATTCGATTGTGTTGAAAAATATTCTTATAACTCTTGATCTAAAAAAAAGGACAGAACCTTTCAAATAATAGTTTCTAGGATTGCAGTAAAATTATCTTTTATGCTCTCGTAACCCCCCCTGCCCAAATGGATGTCCACAAACCCATTTTTAGTGGATCTGTACTCAATGAAATAAGCATACTTGCCAAATTTCAAGTCTAAATCTAATAGTTCAAAGAGAAATTTTTTAATCCAAGAACTCCAGTAACAATTTTTGAGAGTCGATTTCCGTAAAACCCGTTCTTGGCGAATTTCAATTCCACAAAAGAAACATACTTACCATATTTTATTTCTGTTGGTCTAGTAATTCAAAAGCAGATTTTTTTATCAGTTCTCAAAAAAAAAAAAAAAATCCCCTGCCCATCATATAAAAAATCGATTTTATAAAATCCATTCTAGCGAAATCTATCCAACAAAAAGTAACATGCATATCAAATGTTGTAGTATCGATATCTCGTGAAGTATCGATAAAACCATTTCAAATTTATGCCGTTTTTAAAGGGTTACATTTCGCACTAAAAAAATTATTTTGCTGTTTTTGTTTGGTCCATTCAATTGTAAGTTACAGGGTGTTAAAAATGGAAGTAAACAAAGAGAAAACTCGGTACATTTTACATTTTTTTCTTTGATAAAGGTGAAAATGCAAACCAGGTGGCTGAAATTGTGAAAGGTGTTTATGGTACCGATACTGTAACAGCTAATTACGTGCAAATTTTGGTTTCGTCGTTTCCATTCAGGTATTTTTGATATTAAAGATGCACCGTCGTCGAAAATTTCGATAAAATCACAGAAATAATCGAAGTTCACCGGCATGTTAGTAGTCGTAGCTTTGTCCAGAAGCTAAAGATTGATCAAAAAACAGTTTTAAACCTTTTGCTCAAAGTTGGATTCGAAAAGAAGCTCGATGTTTGGTCGCCACACCAAAAAACATGATGGATCGAATTTCCATCTGCGAAGTCTTGGTCAAACGAGAATTAAATCAACCCATTTCTTAAACGGATGGTGACTGGGGATGAGAAATGTGTCACATACGACAATATTGTGCAAAAACGATCTTGGTCAAAGCGTGGTGAAGCTGCTCAATCGGTGGCCAAACCAGGACTAACGGCCAGGAAGGTTCTATCGTGTATTTGGTGGGACTGGAAAGGAATCATTTATTAGGAGTTGCTTCCTCATGGCTAAAAGCTAAATTCAGATCTCTACTGTCAACAACTGGACCGTTTGAAGCTAGCGATTGACCAGAAATGGACAGAATTGGCCAACAGAAGAAGTCTTGTGTTCCATCAGGACAACGCCTGGTCACACACTTCTGTAGTGACTCTCCAGAACCTCTGGGAGCTTTGTTGGGAAGTTTTAATGCATCCACCTTATAGTCCAGACCTGGCACCAAGCGATTACCAACTTTTTTCTCACATTGCAAAACTTCCTGAGTGATAAGAAATTGGGATCAAAAGAAGATTGTGAAAATCGATTGCTACAATTTTTCCCCAATAAGGACCAAGACTTCTATGAGAGAGGCATTATGAAGCTACCTTTAAAATGGAAACAAATTACACAACAAAACGGTGCATACTTGGCCCAAATCGGACAATCCGAAACATGTTAAATAAACTCTTGAATTTCATGCAAAAATAAGGATTTCTTTTTCCCCAACCTAATATATATGTATATATATATATTAGGTTAAAAAGGGAGGGGGAAATGGAGATGACTGAAATTATTTTTTTAAAGAAAATGTCCTAAATCTTGAACTTATTACAAATGTAGCAAGAAAGAAAATTATATAAAAGGATCGTAGTGATTAAAACAATAATTAATAAACTTTTAAAAATATTATATTTGTTTCTATCGCTAAGTAACGAATGTTACGATATAAACATATAGGATGTTGCCGAATTACCCCGACAAATTCAGAAGGCTGATAATAGGCTGCTTAGGGATAATAAATCACTATAAAGCATGTTGTCGAAAACCACGTTTAGTCGGAGTAATTCGCAAAAACAGTTACAAAGAGTGTGATATCTAGTGGAATGAAAAGGGGAAATAAGAGTTAAGCACAGTGGCGTAGCGTGGGCTTTCGCCGGCTGGAGCCGACCAGAAATTTGTCGCCTCTCTATTTTAATAATTAGTCAAGAAAATTAGTAAAAGTAAAAAAAAGAAGCTTTAAATTTTGTTATTGATTAAAAATGCAGTTTTCGTGTTTTTTTCGTAGAAAAATCTTTTATACAATTGTCAATATCAATATGTATGTCATGTTCAATTGCCAGAATAGCTAAATTTCTTAGCCTTAACGTGGACATAGTCGATCTGAGCTAAATCTTGATTAATTTTAGCTAAGAGAAGATTCTATCGCAACTGACATTTCTGATGGTAGATGTTGAAGAAATTCCTTACATTATAACAATATTTGGTAAGCCATTTTCAAGATTGGACTCAATAATATATTTTAATAAACCCAGAGAGCCGACCTAATGAATTCTTTTTTACAACTTAGGTCTGTTGCAGCGAGGAAAGCTTGTAGACGTATGCGTTCAAGTTGGAATTCTTCGTTATTAATATCTTGAGGGGTTTCATCTAAGTTTAGTTCGTCCATGCTCAATATCACTTCAGACCTTGAAAAAGCATATTTTTGCGCTATATTCTGCAACTGTTGGAATCTTTCTCGAATTTTAGTAGTTACTCGGTCTATTGAAGAAAACATCAGGCGGAGAAAATTTTTTCTTTAAGTTTAACAGTATCCAAGAAGCAGCTACACGTGCGAGTTACATTGTAGCAAACAATGTTTTAAAATTAATAAAGTTCTCAATGATGGATAGTTCGTTAAACAATGCATGCTCCAAGTTTGTGATGTCTTATGTCCAGACAAGAAAAATAATTTTGAGACTGTAAGCTTAAAAATGAAATTGCAGTTTCATTCATCTCATTAACATATTTAAATTGTAATACTTGCATATTCTTTTTAAAATTTTAGAGTAATTCATCTTCGTCCGTCAAACATTTTTTTCGATTTTTGGCCCGTGATGGAAAAAGTTTGCCCATCCCTGGGCTAAAGCATGCATATAATACAAACAATGTATCACAGATCGACATCAGAAATGCAACTACAAGTAATTGTCACAGGAATTATTTGAATTTGCGATCACATAGAAGAGTTCAATCCGTGCATTCGTTCAGTCGGCCATACGTTAGGTGCATATCCGTTCTTTTCTCATCCATGTAATCTGACATTGCTACCAAATGCAATTAAACACCCGCGCTTTATACAACGCCCATCTAAGACAGCTTGAGCGCGGCTTTTATTCTTCCCATAAGAGTGCTTAATTTGTATACGAGTAGGTTTATTCAACTCTTCCACGACGCTCTTAATCTCCGTTTTCGTTTGGCCACTCCCCTCGTCTGGCTCATCGTCCTTCGGATGGCCACTATTATTGCTATTTTCACCTACTAAACGTGGTTTATTCTATGGTGATTTGTTGTTCCCATACTGCGTACTATTTCCTATCTGAATTTGTCTGTAGAATTCGGCAAAACCCTGTACAATTAAAAATAATATTTCTATAGATAGAAATTGAAATATTTGATTTCAATAAAGGCACCTTAACAATATTAAAATTAAAAGCACCTCTTTTATCATAAATATTACTATTTAATTTTTTATACCTAATATACCAAATTGCATCAAAGTAACCTGTTTTGGGTGCTGCTTTGTTAGTTTTGATGAGATTCAATTATTTAGGGAAAAAAATAAGTAAAAAGTAAATTGACTGTTTTAACTTAAAACAATTAGATCCTCTATATATCTAGAAACATAGAAAAATCATTATTATCGATACAGCTATTTTCATAATGTAAATATAGATTAACTTAACTGTTGCTCACAGGTCGACCTTCCGTTAAACCTTTAATTTGCTTACATAGATTACCTTCAAAGTTAATATACTTTCCTTTTAAAATTAATTGAATGAGACTTTTAATTTTTTTTTAAAATTTATAACTTTATTAAGCGTATGATTACTGTGATTTTCAAAGAGCAATAATTATATCATTAATATTTATCGCATGAAATAAATACTCAAATTCGTAACTATGTATAGAATAAATATCTTCATTTTAAAAAACTAATAGAATTATTATTTTTAATCACGGCTTTAATGCCTAGATGTGGTTGATGAAATTTTGTCAGTTTAAAGAGAAACTTACTTGAAAATGTGATATAGGTTTCAAATTCATTTGTAACTGCTCAAAATGTAGCAGGATTTTTACGGAACTAAAGTATTGAAATATATGTGGAAATTTAACATTTCTGGACTATGAATACCTAATTTTTTACACATAGCTATAATACGATTACAAATTTCTCTATTGCAAAGATCCGATTTATAAAGATTTACTATACAGAAATTGTTTATCAAACATTCTACAATAAATATATTTGCAAATTATAGCACAATTACCCGGGACTTTATCAGTGTAAGCAACAATAAAAAGTATTTGTAAATTAACTGTCATCTGTTTAACATCCTTTCAATTAACCTGATAATTCAGCGTTTTCAATTAGGCGCCCCACCCCGGGAAAAGGGGCGGGGCATATTGAAAGCGAAAACAAAAAGAGTATTTAAAAAAATAATTAATTTACTGAAAGTTAACATACAAAACACATTATGACATAATAAAAAATTAAATTAACATTTACACTGATATAATACACTTATAAAAAATAACAGTTCTACATACACTGTATTTTATATTTAATTTAACTATACTAAATTAAGAACAAGTTTAATAATTACCAGTGACCCCATGGGCTTGTCAAAAAAATTATGTACAAAAATTAACGCTTATCTTGATAATTTGTACGGTTTATAAATACTCCCTTAACTGCTGATTAAAAGTTTCTCGATTCCATCCCCAATGCCTCCGCTTTCCACGTAGGCACGCGTAAGTGATATAGTGGGAGGGGGGGATAAGAAGAAAAGAAATAAATAAGAAAATTTTCTTATATAAGTAAATACTTCGCAAACACTGTGAAGTTCCTTTAATTGTATTCCAAAGCCTTCGGAATAATTTTATGGATAGCAGTGCACAGAAAAGATCGTACTTCGGAAAGACGTATGTGTACAACCTGGGCACCGAGATGTATATATACCCCAGTGGCACTTAGAAGTTAAAGTTGTATTGTAGCTTTAGCGTCAAAGTAAAGTATTATTGAATTCAATGCATTGTTATTTGTATGAAGGGAGGGGGGGACAATGAAAATTATGATTCATATTGGGTCGAAAATATTAAAAGTTTGAAAAGCACTGCTTTAGAAGGGTTGAAGGTTTAACGATTTCCCTTGGTATGTACCCCACCCTTCTATTCACGCCAAGTTTTATGGCTCAGAGCAGGTGGCTAAGAGACCAGGACGCGTGGCTGTGGGTTCATTGTTTATTATTTGAGCTCTGAGCGGCGGGGACACTCTCACTGGAAGTCACAATGGAGAATAAAGGAGTGCCCACCGGGTGACAAGAGACGAACCCTGTCTGACAAACTAGTCTGTAGCCAGGAAAGATGTCGAGAAAATGGCTCTAAGAAATAAAGGCGGTGTGATAGGAAAAAAGTCCAGATGTCGTTCGAGAAATGTGGCGCCATTAGATTCCAGACGGGCCGGGAGTGTATTTGTTTGTTCCGCACTAATAGGACACTAGGGAGGCCCAGGACCGTGGGGAGATTTTGGTGGCCTGACAATGAGAAGAGACGAGGGGCGTGTTGTGGACCCACCCCTGGTGTTTAAAAGGAGTTTTTTTAGGAGACGACAGGAGAGCCCTGAAGAGAGACCTAGAGAGATAGAGACTGAAGCGAGAGGGGAGAGACTTGGACAGAGATTTGAAGAGTAGAGACCAGCTGAGATCGGATTCGGAGTCCGAAGGAGATTTTTCGGACGAAAGGAGAGACCATGAACGCCGTTGGCGTTGGAGAACGGGAAACAAAGTCTTAGAGAGATGAGCAAGTGCCCTTCGGACAAAGGATTTCAGTGATTGATCTCCCGTGATATAGACTGAATGCCCCGGTTTTGGGTGGGAAACTGTTCCTTATTGCTTCAAAAGAAATTTTTTACAAATAAAAAACCCTTTTTTTTTTTAACATTGTTGTACAATTTTTTGCACGTTTCTTATCCACTACGTCACAAAGGGTTTAGAGATAATACCCCCCCACCCCGTTGCAGGGCCCTTTTTGGGAGAATGTCAATCGAATGGCATCATTTGCTTATTTGAATGTAGAAACCTTTTTAGAAGAAAACCCCTTTTAGGAAGTGTATTGTTTTTAAAAAGCCGTTTTTTAACAATATCTAAAAGCATATATTAAAGCAGGGCAATTCATTTACAAAGAATTCAAGCACTATAAGATCCTGGTTTCAAGCTAATAATGATGAAACTCTTGAAAGGAAGAGTCCCTTGCCTAACTCAACAGAAAATTTATGGAGCATTTTGGTGTGGGGAATTTACAGAATTGGTGAAACTTGCACCACCAAAGATTAGCTTAAGGTATCCGACTACATTCGGAACCGTGATTTTGCAAAAGCCTATTAATGGATAATATTTATGATATTTAGTGTCACTTAGATTAGAAAATGTATATAAAATTGTTTTAAGAATAGTATTACAATAAAAAATTATTTAAGTACAAAATTTTGACAAAAAATGAACATGATGACCCATTTCAAAATATTCTCCTTTCGTGAAAAATGCTTCTATTTTATAATATTTTGTCTTTACATAGCTCAGACATCTGTACAGAGGCTCAGCTAGAATTTTTGAAATATATAACTTAGAAGTGGGTTTATCCATGTTTTACGACAACAGAGGGAAGAAATGTTAAGAAAAAAACGCCGATAATCATTTGAATTGGTGGTAACTCTGAAAAAAATGTGAAGTTTTTTAAAAAAAAAATAGTTCAGGCTCTCTGGAGAAGTTTTAACTTTTATCAGCAAAATGCTGTTATTTTAGAAGGATTTTTCATAAAAGGAGAACAGTTTGAAAAAACATTTTTCTAAGTTAATTTCCTGCCAAAATATTGTATTTAAATAAATGTTTTTTGTCAAAATGTCCTTAAAACAATTTTATACATGTATTCTAATCCAAGTGACACTAAATATCATGAAAATTATCTATTTATGCGCTTTTTTAAAATCACGGTTGTGAACGTAGTCAGATACCTTAAGTGACGAGCTTTCCAATACTTTTTTACAGTGCAGTCCAAACTCTTGCGTACACAGAACACATCTAAACGAACAGTGTTATTTATTACACTATGTTTAAACACCCATAAACTTCAAATGCGTAATTTTAAAACTATTGAAGGTTTTCGTTTATAATTTTTTCCGGCATTGCCTTTTAGTCACTATTACTTTAACAATATGATACATCGGGGGAGAAATTCGTACATTGGAAAAGGGGAGTTTAATAAGATTTGAAACAGTCTCTCACACAAGGCAATGAAGAGAAAAATAAACTTGAGCTGTGTGGTGGTGCTTTCTAAATGATACTCTGCAACAGTGCCCCTCCCTTTTTTTTAACGGATCTCGACTTTTCTTTCTTATTTCGATTCTTATTTCGAAAATGTGGATGTGGACTGCTTCCTGGAGTTAATTTCTGAACAGGAAGTCCCTACTTCCTTCGAAAGGGAGAGGAAATGATTAATTTAGCCCTCCGTGATGCAAATCTATCGGGACTCTAAATAAAATTACTTTCCGAAAATTATTGAAATGAAGCTGTTTCGCGTTTTCCGAGTTCTTAAACCCCAAAAAATGTAAACCCGAAAAATTCCAAAAAACTTCATATAAACAAACACAAAAAAAGAAGTGTGTGTACTTATGTACGCACGTAAGAAGTTATACTTCTTTGGCGTAACAAGATTAAAATCTTTCTAAAAATATTTAGCAGGGCGAGCTGGGCCAAGGACGAAAGACGGTCACGAGCAGAGTTGAATGATACTAACCTTCAGTATATATAAATCGGACCAGGCAAACCTGAGATAATCACGATTTAAATAAATTTAAACACACACGCTCAGGAACAATAGGACCAATAATATGGGAGGGGGTCGAAGGCGGAAATGATCTGTCAGGTTCTGCATATTTCTAGACAAAGCATTTTCGTATTCATTCCTACGGAACCCAAAGCAAAGGTTCACTAACGCGGGGGTATAGTTCAGTGGTAGAGCATTCACTGCAGATCGAGAGGTCCCCGGTTCAAACCCGGATGCTCCTTTTTTAGGGAATTGAAGAGAGCCATTTTTTTGAGAAATTCGAAGGCGGGAATGATCTATATAATTCTAGACACAATATTTTCGTATACGTTCCTACGGAACACAAAGCAAAGGTTCGCTGACACGGGTGTATAGCTCAGTGGTAGAGCATTCGGCTGCAGATCGAGAGGTCTCCGGTTCAAACCCGCTTGTCCCCTTCTTCAGGGAAGTGAAGAGAAATATTTTTCTGAGAATTTCGATGGCGGGAATGATTTGTCCCGTTCTGTGTATATTTCTAGACAAAGGATTTTCGCATCCGCTACGGTGGGCACGCGCATTGTAAAAATTTCCACTAATCCTATTTCTCTAACACCCCAAAAGTGGGTGCGGTAGCCGAGTGGTATAGGTATCGGATCGTGGCTTGCCTTGTCACGATTTCGAGCCCAGTACCACTAAAGACCGTGTAGGGCAGCGATGCACGTAAAAAAGGTCGAGCGCTGAAACGTCCTCCCGTTGGTGTGGTGTGGTAGTTAGGAGAGGGAGGTGCCATCTCAGAGAGGTGTCGTCCACGTCACTTGACCATGGTTCAAAATTACGTGGTCCGTCGCCAAAAGCCCTCGTGCAGCTGAACAGTGCGACGTTAATATTCAATCAATCTAACACCCCAAAAGAAGTATAACTTCAAAAAATATTCTTCATACCTACTTATATTGAGTCGGCAAAAAATATAATATGGATTAAAAATTGGAGAAAAAAATTTCTTTTGGAACTAATTTTTATAATACGTAACAGGGAATTATAGTAAAATGTGATAGTATAAGGAGACAAAGACAACCTGCTTATGTTATTTATTATTTCAATATAATTTAATTATTTCAATATAATTCGGTCCATCACACACATACGGCGGACCAACCCCCATTGTATAAATTATACAACTGTTCATACTCATTGCTCAAATTATAAACTTAAATGTTTCTTGTTGTTACTAATGCACCTGATCGGCAATGTCCAGATCAAGGCCCACGAAATTCATTATAGCGAAGGGCTAATTGACTCCAGTCGTTAGCAACAGCTTTGAGCCCCATGCAGGTGACCATACGGTTTGGCCTAGGGATGGCGATTCTTTACGAAAAAATCGATTTTTAAATCGATTCGAATCTTAACCTGATGAATAGATTCACAAAAAAATCGAGGTTTAAAAGATCTTTTTCTAAAGAATGGATTTTTTTTCCAAGTCAGTATTTACAATGTAAATATAAATCCATTTTATGAAAGACAAGAAAGGTATCATAATAAACGATCTCTTATCAGTAAAATTTAGGAATTTTTTCTGTTCAGGGAATTTGGCAATTACAATTATTTTTATTACCATATCAAAGTATCAGGCATAAGGAAGACATTTATTTTCTAAACGTATTTGTTACATTAAAACATTTAGAAAATAGATAATATAGCTTATAGTTCCCAAGGCTTAATATCTAACCTTTTTAAAAACAACAGTCTGTCCAGTCTATTGGGATCCAAGTGGTTCCGCTTGTAACTTGCGATGTTGTCGGCAATGAGATAAAGGCTTTCAAAATGAACAGATGATCCCATGATACTGATATACATCATGGCTATTGAGTGAACGTGATGATTTTTATTCCTTACCCTCAATTCCTTATTATTCCGTAACAAGCACTACATAAAATAATATTTCGCTAATCGCAGTATATTACAACAGTCAGTCAATCAAGACATAAACAAATGACGCAATATTAACAAATTCAAAAAGTCAAAGATTACAAACGTAACTTTTTTATTATTTATTAAAGAGAGGCGAAGGAGAGAATCTAAGCACACAGTCATCTCGCGAGTTTTTGAGCAATTAACCCTTTAATCGCCAACACTGAAATATTATGGGTTTTAAAGATAGAACATTGAACTAATTGTACATAATTTCATGTTACCAAAACAGAAAAGGAAGAAACATAGATTCAGTGCTACATGTCGATTTAAAAAACCGATTTTTTTGGCCCGAGAAATCGATTCTTTGATTAATCGATCTCAGATTGCCATCCCTAATTTGGCCCTCTTTTACTCCAATTTTGAGGGAGAATACCCTGGGGATGGCCAAGGAACTCCCACTTCTCTTTCCCTTTCACCAACCTCACGAGAAGAGGCGTAGCTACCACCGTATCAATGATACGGGGCCCCCAAGCAACAGGGGCCCCAACATGTGTAACTGCAGTACTACTAACAAGGCTTTCATTTCTGAAAAAGGGTCCCGAAGGAGTTTTGATACGCTGGCCCATTCAGAACAAGCTACGCCAGTGCTCATGAGAGGACTTGCGGCTTGACGGCTGTTTAGAGTACTCCCATGCCACGAAGGCACCACACATTTACAAACATACATGCCTTCTCTAGGATTATGTATGTATTCTTTTTTATTATTGTTCTCGTGGGAGAGATAGATAAAAAATTATAACATCATCACGGGAAGCTTTTTTTATATAGAGAGATATTGTAACACACTCCATAACAAGCAAATGAACAAACACACCGACACACCGAGAAGGAGTACTTCGATTGCGATAAAAACTGGTGAATGTGAAGTACATGCAGTGGTGTGGCAAAAGGTCCAGAACTCTCTCTTAATTTGTTACTCAGTTTTCAAGTTTGACTTAATTTTTCGTTATGAAATCATCGAGCTATATTAACTATTCTTATTAGTTCTAATGTATTTTTTCATAATGATATCAAATGTGTTTGTGGAATATATGTAAAATAAATAGTATTTTCAATATTTTGAAGAAAAAAAAACATGGTAATATAAGCACGAGGTAATTGTAATGATATTGTTTTTTTCGACCAATGAAATGTTCCATTATTTTAAGAAATTAGAGAACAGTAGTGATGAAGGATTAAAAACAGAATGTGCAAACTGTTTTAGTGTATTAAAAGTAGTTGTCTATTCCAATTCGAAGTGCGTGAGCGTATAATATTGGAAATATGGGTAAATTTTCCTTCTGCTTTATAATGGATGAGACAAAATAATGCTTTTGAAGGAAGAAGGTTATTCTATGTACGAAATTGTTAATGAAGTACCCTGTTGAACCTGCTTCATCATTGCATAAATATTTTCACAAGATTTTAAGACTGTTCTTCCAACTAAAACATACACAGATATACATATATATATTCCACATATACATATCAACTCAACAATCTATAAAATATATATTCGTATATAAATAGATAAAATAATACCTTTAGAGAACCAAGAAAGGGCTAAAAAAATATTAGAAACTTAAATTGCTTTCGTAACTCAAACTTTCGAACAAATCATACTGTGTGTATTTTAAAACTATATTTTTAAACAAAAACACATACTAAGAAAACTCTTATTGTGAGTAATTTTGATGAAGAAATTAGTATCGTTCTTCATTTTGAAACGGGAGAAATTTCAGAAATGAATCAAAACCAGTGTCACAGGATTTGATTTTCGAACCAGAACGATAAATTTCACAAATCATTCAACTGGGGAAAAATTTTTATGATGCAATTTTGTGGCTTCAAAATTTCGGAAAATTCCAGTTGGCAATCTCGAAGATTTTTTATTAATCACATGTAAGAGGAGCAGATGTTTGCAATATAAATACTGATAAGTTCTTACATCTGATTTATGCAATTGTTTAACCTTTCTAGGGAAAACTTTTAATATTTATATACTTTCCCACCAAATGAGACATTTTTTATTTATTTATTTATTTATTTGACAATTATTCTTCCAAAATAAGATTCTTATTTATTTTTTTACACTTTTACCACCTGCTTTTTAACAATATTAAGTGGAAATTGTCATTTAGTTTCATACTCCATAGATTCTGTGCTTAAAATTTTTTTTTTTGTCATAAGTTTTCATCAATGTTCTCTTTGTTAATATTTCAAGGAATATAATTATAAATTCATTTTTCTCTATATTTTTTGTTTGTTCAACAGTTATTGTTATGGATTTTTTAACCAAATTTGTTAAGATTTATAAAGGTGTTTCAAATTAAACATTTAATAAGCATTACTGAAGTAATTTATAAAAAAAATACACAAAGAGATTTTTTTTTATCTATACAACACAGTTTTGTTGTGAACTCTACTATGTAATGTGCAATAGCACATTGCTTTATATCACAAAAATTATATCAGAGAGAGAGAGACCATTAAACATTATTTATGAGCTCTACTCTAACTTCTTTATTATTTTAAGTTAGACTAAAATTTAATGAAAAATTCGTACAATTAATAATAAAACTTATTTTTTTTTATATGAAGTAGGACATCTGATCTATCAACATATTGAAACGATGTATTGAATGTCTTTTCTTATGTTGTGCCAGTCTGAACACTTTTTTTGTTATCATCTTAATATGATTTGTTGCGAAAAAAAATTCACAAAATTCCTTATAAATTTTATTTACTGAAAATATAAATTCGTTACATATATATGTTTCCTGATCTCAATATAAAAATTATTTTCTTACAATCAATTTTCGCAAAAATACGATTGTGATTTGTCATTTGTAAAACTTGTACCATTCTAGTAAAAATACCGTTTTTACTCTTATCTCTTTATCTACCACATTATGATTTACTGCAGTTTTTTTCATGCAATATTTTTTTTGAATTACTATATTGAAAATTAAGGGATATACATAAACAAAATACTCAACTTTATGAAATATAATCCGTTAGAGCTAATTAATTAATTAAAGATATTCCACTGTAAAATTAATTATATACACTGTTCTCTGAAAATAATTAATCAATAATTAATCTAAGATCTTCATTAACGTACAAAAAAAAATAAGACACTTAAATTTTGATATTAACTATTTTTTCGGGACAAAAATGATAATCTTCACAATCCCCTGAAAATGCCGTCAGTTAAAAACGCAATTTCTGCTATAAAACTCCTCACCTTCCCCGCTAAAATATTCATCATACAACCCGTGCTACCCTATATCTTGGAAGAGTGGATTTCAAAGAATATTTATGCTAAGTATCGTCAGAATATTCAAAAAATTGGTTGCTCAGTGTAATTTTAAAGTGAGTGGACTTATAATTACCGTCGGTAGATGAAGGGTTATACTTACTCTGTTGCTTTACTAAAACACGGTTTTATTGTATATTTCTTGCTAGTATATCTATATTTATTTCACTTTCTCTCTATATAAACTGCTACTATTCTCTTCTTCCCTTCTTACCTTTATTGTCTCTCTTTGAGCAGTAAATAATACATTGTCGTGTTGTATTAGGCTTCTCCTCTGGTATTGAAATGTAATCAACAAAATGTCTTTCATACAAGGGTGAAAGGGGGTTCTCTTTTTGTAGAAATTTCTACCGAGTGCTACTTTTGAATTATTCGAATCCATAAAAAGCACGTGGGAAATAATTCAGGAAAGACCGAATGCACAGTGTAAAGTTTCACAGTGCATGAGCCATAATGGTACGTTTCGCCTGCCGTAGCTCATCTCGGGAAAAGCCGGGGAGGGTTTAATAGAGGTTGTATTGACTGTCTTTTAAAGAAAGGTTATTAACTGCATATTTATCTACAGTGGAAAAAAATTATTTAAATTATATAAAGGAGTTAAAAGTATTTATTGTTTAAATCATATATGAAACTTAAGAAAAGGAAAAAAATAGGGAATGAACTGATCATCATCGACTAAATGGAACGCTATGATAAAAGCATAAGAATCGAGTGAAATTTTTACCTTGTAAATTCTACAATGGCGTAAGAAAATGACTGCCATTTCAGTGGTGACGCACATCATATGAGCGTCTGTAGTGCCATCAAAAGGAAGTATATGCGCAGCGAAAAGAATGGAATTTTTAAGTACTGGATGTGTGCTTTTTCATATGGCTGTTTTCCGTGGGATGCTTAAGTACGTCATGACAAAGAATATGGGTGTAATTCTAGTATGCTTCCGTGTTGGACTGAAGGAATTGTTGTCTGTAGATAATGTGGATTATCCTTCCGAAAACCAGTGATCATTTCAGATGTCGTCAAGAAGCAGTGATGCTTATCTGTAATCAATTGATGCTAGAGCAGTGGTATTCCAACTGTGTTCCACGGAACCCTGGCGTTCCACAAGGCATGCTCAGGGGTCCACGAGTCACAATGAAAAAAATCGATAAAAAATAAATATGTATACAAAATGGATTCATGTTCTCTATGAAGTTTATATAGTTACCAATACCTAAAGATCAGCCCCCCTCCCTTAATAATTTAAACTAAAAATTTAATTTATTCCTAATAATTTTATTTTGCAACACTTTTTAAACTTTTATTATAGTATAATAAAAGAATATTAAAACGAGCACGCGCGATTTACCTTTATGTATATTTAATATTGATAGTGAAAATTTTATTGTTTACTATCTCGGGTTCCACGAGATAATTTTATACTGGTTAGTTAGCACAATATCTTCCAAAACAAATTGTTTTCTAATGAAAAATGCATCTTTTTGCATTTTGTGAAAAAAAAACCTGTAATAAAGGAGAAGAAACAACTTATCATCATATCAACAGATTTGATGCTTAAATTTAAGCAAGAACAACTTCTAAATTTTAGGTTGTAAATTCATGCAAAATGCAAGGGATTTCTCAAACTGCTATAAACATTTTAATGCCACTCAGAATATTGTATTTAAAGTGAAATATATTTCTCTAAGTAAGGGTCTACAAAAATAAATTATACTCAGAATATGTAATGCGTTGCATTTAATCTGAATTGACCTAGACTTCGACAGTTTCCATGAAAAAAAGCAACCGCATATCCCAGTTACCAAATAGAATACATGGGTATGTGACACTAGGATCACAAGTTAAAATAATTAATGAATTATATTAAAGAAGATTAGAATTTTCTTTAATAATAAATGCAATACTTTTTTAATTGCCTTTACATAAAGTGCCTATAATATGTTGATCAACTTTAAGTATTGTCTTGAGATATATTTTTTGAAGTATATGTATGGAATGAAGTTTCACGAAAAGACTTTCTAGTTCTAGGAGTGCCACAAAAGCACCTTCAAGTTCTAGGGATTCCATGAGTTGAAAAAGTTCGATTGATTGATTGAATATTAATGTCGCACTATTCAGCTACACGAGGGCTTTTGGCGACGGACAACTTGAAAAGTTTGAAGACTACAGTGCTAGAGGGAACCACTGAGCGACTACACCAGTTATATCACTTTCATCACACAACAGAACGTGGGAGGACAGTCATATTGCGTGCCCCTGTCAATAATGAATCATTTCGTCATATCACAAGCAGCCTAGCAGCTCTTCAATGGAAATATTTTGATGTGGTTTTGCTTTCTCATACATAATGAAGCATTTTCACCTATGGCATCTCTTAAGGTATCCGACTACGTTTGGAACCCTGATTTTAAAAAAGCGCATAAATGGATAATTTTATGATATTTAGTGTCACTTAGATTAGAATACATGTATAAAATTGTTTTAAGGACATTTTGACAAAAAAAATTATTTAAATATCATATTTAGGCAAAAAATTAGCTTAGAATAACCTTTTTCAAAATATTCTCCTTTTCTGAAAAATGCTTCTATTATAATAATATTTTGCCTGTAGAAAGCTCAAACCTCAGTACAGAGACTCAACTGTGAGTTTTGAAAAATTCACATTGTTTTCAAAGTTAAAAGCAATTGAAATAATTATCGGCGTTTTTACTTAAAATTTCTCCCCTCTGTTGTCGTAAAACATGGATAAACCCACTTCTAAGTTATATATTTCAAAAATTCTAGTTTAGCCTCTGTACAGAAGTCTGAGCTATCTACAGGCAAAATATTATTATAATAGAAGCATTTTTCACAAAAGGAGAATATTTTGAAAATGGGTCATTCTATGTTCATTTTTTATCAAAATATTGTTCTCAAATAATTTTTTATTGTAATAATATTCTTAAAAGAATTTTATATACGTTTTCTAATCTAATGGACACTAAATATCATAAATATTATTCATTTATGCGCTTTTGCAAAATCCCGGTTCCGAACGTAGTCGGATGACTTAAACAGATGTAATCGAAGCCCTTTGAAAAATTTAGAATTTCGATTGTTTAATCACAAAATATCTTCAGACTGAACACGCCATTACAATTGTTGTGCTCTTTACCCCTCGTATTAAGAGGATTAAAGCCGTGTCCGTGGTTCAATTCACATAACTTTAAATAGACATTAATATGTCTGGTTAGAGTAAACCGCTTTACTTCTAGTCTCTGTATCATACATTGAGTAATATTTAATGCTGATTGATGTCCATTTGTTTTCACCTACAGGACTATGTATTAGCTAGAGACATTGGGGATTGCAAAAATCGATCTATACCAAAATTTTAATCCACACTCTTCTTACTACACCCCTCCACTAATATGTTTATCAATCTATCGTGTTAAGTCATTCAGATGATTTCTTCAAGCCATTTTTCATCTATGGGTTAGCTTGGATTTGTAACAAATGTCTTTAGTACCACCATTTT
This sequence comes from Trichonephila inaurata madagascariensis, assembly GCA_019973955.1. Taxonomy (NCBI): domain Eukaryota; kingdom Metazoa; phylum Arthropoda; class Arachnida; order Araneae; family Nephilidae; genus Trichonephila; species Trichonephila inaurata. The sequence continues at coordinate 248,479 of BMAV01017962.1, read as the reverse complement.
CTTTTCTTTTTGTATGACCTTGAAATGTACGAGGTAATTGCATGCATTTTTCGAGTCCTTACATCACATGTGGCGTATTTTTCCTGATATTTAATAAGATTTACATTTCTACCAGATTGAGATGCTCATTGTCCTTATCCAAACGGACCATTTACAATTTGAGTGTTGTCAACCTAAAAACTTTATTGTTAGTTTAAACTTTAATTTGAAACGTCAGTACACTAATTTAGACCCCATACGTCTTGAAGACTCTATATCCAGAGACTAGGTAGGTAATATAACAAATCTATCTATATATAGGGGGAAAGCAACTCACTCTTCACGTAATCTTCAGATTCATTTGACATACGGACTTGAAATTTAGCAGGCATGTTTATTTTGTTGAGTAGAGATTCTCTAAGAACGACCTTTTCAGGAGTCAGTTCTCAAGGAGAACGCAGGTTCGGAAAAAACTATTTTGAACTATTTGACCTACATGCTAGAAATTAGGCAGGCAAGTTTCTTTCGTTGGGTAGAGATAACTTAAGAGCGGGCTTTTTGAGGAAACCAACACCTAAAGAGATGTTACGGGGGCATAAACGTACTTCCGTTTTAGAAATTCAAGATATTTCCTTTTTCAATCAAAAGGCAAGGACTGCAAGAGTGTTTTTGAATACTAAAGCTTAATGCTAGAACTTAAAAATTAGACATTGATATTTTAAAAATAATATATAGTCATACAATATCACAAAATACCCAGCAAAGTAATGACTATAATACGTTTGTAAATTGTTTTTAATTGGTTTATTAGAAACTAGGATAAAATATTCCTCAAAGTTCTCAAAAAAGACCCCATTATAAAGTGCGAAATCTAATTTTTGCTTCAGGATAAAAACTTTGATATGCGTTCCTGCATTGTCATAAATTTGGAAAGATATAATCACAAATTTCGGGAAAATTTTTTTCCCCTAATCACAATGAAAATTACCAGATGCTACAGTATTCTTACTGATAAATATTCTCAACCGATTTATATAAAAAATTATAATCATTCAATTATAAATAGAATTATCACATTTATATCAAAAAAATCTAAAGAGGTTTTGATAAAAACGCCTATTTAAGCAAATTAGTTAACTTGGGTACCTTAAGTTGGAATTTCTGTGAGAAATTACTTTTCCAAAATGCAGCTCTTGTTTCTGATTTCAGTTGGAGGTAATAGTTTTTATTATAAATGTTTTTCTTTCGCAGATCAGTACTAAGTTAAAAGTGTCTTTTAGTTTTTCCTTTTTTTTATATGTGTTTTAAAGTTTTTATTTAATTTTTCAAAAACTTTTTAAAATTTCTTTTTGATTATTAATTAGCTTTATGCATTTAATAAATAGATATAAAAGAGGAAATATGAATTTTAAAGTCAATAAAATAACTATTTTTTAAATATAACAAAATTCTCTGAATTTCTTCGTAATTAAATAGTGTTTTGTAATGTTAGTTACGACACTTATATAACTTTTTACACTTAAATAAAACAGCCTTTTTTTTAATGATTTTTAAGTACTGTTAAAGAAAAATTGTTATGATTAATTTTCAAATATTTTGAAATTATCTTGATTGGATCGAAATATAAAAAACAAGTAATATATATATTTTTTCTTTTTAATCAATTGCTATTCTGCTGTAACAGATTTGAAGGTACAAAACGCAGTTTAGTGACAAAAAATTCATTAAATGTGAAAATTAATTAATTAAATTTAATTAATGAATTAATATTTGAAAAAACTTTATTAATATCAAGTCTCCTCCACTACAAGTTTAAAAAATTGTATTTGAACTTGAGTGTATGACTAGAAAGTATTTTACTAACAATTGTGAAAATTTGAACACGATACATAAATAAATATATAGAGAGAGAGTTTGTGAACTTATAGTAGGAATTGAATAACCACGAAAGATTTTTCATTAACTCTCAAATTCAGAGTGTGCATCAATGTATTAAAAATATAAATATTATCTCAATCAGACATATTTTTTCCATTAAATATCTTCATTAAATTTTTAAAAATATTCTTTATTTTATAGCTAAAAGCAGCTTATTTAACTAGAGTTTAATGAGATTAAAGGTAAATTTGGGTAGACTTTTTAAATGATAAATGAAATAGAGACCAGTCGAGATCAAGTAAAATATTTTACATGTATATGAGAACCATTACATTAATTATAAAATTTTTAATAATTTGAAACAATTTAATAAATAAAAATATTTTATTGCAGTTTTGTTTGGCTACGTTGCATGTGATGCAGAATGTTACCAAAGGGAAGCTAAGGAATGTAGTAAAAGTTTAGTATCGGAAATTGGATCTGATTTGGATCGTAATTTGTGTAAGTATCTTTGTCAAATCAAAGCTTTCGAGCTTATTAAAGTTTTTATTTTGATTAGAATTGTCATATTTTTCGTTTATTGTTTAAGTATCAGACATAAATTTCGAAAAAAAAAAAGTTTTTCAAGTAGAAAAATTTTTCGATATTAATAATTCATTTAAAAAAATTTTTCCGTAGCAAAATTTTTAATGACTTAATTATATGTATGATTTGATATAAGTTTTTAAACAAACCATTTTATTTCAAGATGTTCTCTGATTTTTTCAACTGCTGCGTAATATCAATAAATATATATAAATTAATTTATATATATTTATATATATATTTATATATATAAATAAGGCATCTAAAACTTAAATCACATATCTCTAAAAGCAATGGATTTAGAGGTTTAAAAAATGACTGAATTCGGTTATTCCCGGTTAAAACAGCGTTCTTGTGGCAGGTTTAATACTTTAAAGATTAGGTAATAGCTATTCTATAAATTAACTAAATCGTATAGAATCTAATTATCTTATTTATTTTAACTGACTTGATTGAACAATTCATAAAATGCCTACTTATTTTATGATTTAACAAAGTTCACGTTTTAATGGTAATAAAGATCCATAAATAGAAAAATATGATTTGTAAATTATGAAATATATACATTTATTAACTTTCACCGAAATTCTTATTTCAGTTTAACTGTTAAAGTGTTTTTTTTACCTCCAACAGTTTTTTAATGTTTTAAAATCAAAATTTCAAAATACATTCTTAGAATTTCATTCAATACTGTTAGAGTTTTAAGAACATGCTGTTAAAATATTTCCTTATTATATGTTCAGTATTATTTTTCTTTATGTTTCTTCTATAATTCGAAACCCTACCTCCCAAAACATTTTTTGAGACTCATTATAATACTTAAAAAAATGCGAAGTGTTACTCCTTTAAATTATATTTTCAAATTTTGCTATTAATCATTTTCCTTCTAGGCAATTTTCAGAGGAAACTTTTTACATGTCTTAAAGAAGTAGCAAGAGAATGTGAAATGAGCTTTGAACCCGAGTTGAGAGCAGTGGAGTTTCTTTCCAAGCAACTATGCGATACAGGATCCAAATTACACCAACGTAATATTGATATATCATTTATATTATTAAGCTTTAAAAAATCGGATTTTTCTCGTTTATTTATTTTTTTCAATTTCACGAAACAATCACCCACGTATAAGATTATTTTAATAAATCGTACTTTCTCAGTATTGTTAAAAATCCATTGCTTTCATAAAATCAAAAGGATTATTTTGCATTTTTACGTTGTTAAATACGTTTTTCTTTTTTATGTAATTGTAAATATTGTTTTAAAGTATAAAATATATAAAGACTGAGCAAGTATGGTGCGAAAATATTTTAAAAACAAACAATTTACTGATTGCATTTATTGCAGCTTAGCTCTTGCAAAAAATGCAAAAGGAAATTTAATTTTAATGAAATCATTATTCTTAAGTAAGACAGTCTCTTTTTTTTAATACGTAATATTAATACAGTGAATATTGAATATCTTTTAGAGTTTAAGTAAGAAAACATCTTCTTTAGATCCATAAATATTTTCTCATTTCTGTTTGCTTTTACTAAACATAATTTTTCATAATATCGCGAAAAAGAGATCTTATGTTCATACATCATGTTAGAAATTTGCTAAGATTTTCAAGACTTTTTTTCCTTCATAATTCTAATTTATTAATTCCAGCAGTAACTTAGACGACTTCACGAATTATAAATATTTATGAATTTCATAATTTTTGTTTTGAATGTCTGTTTAAATAAGTATTAAGATAAATTATTTAAAATGATATTAATTTATCTTATAATTTAAGGCTAATTTGATATTAAAGCACAACAAATCAATATACATTTGACTGAACATCAATAGGTATGGCTAAAAATAATTAATAATATAATCATTGCTAAAAAATATTGGTGCAAAGTAATTTCTTGCTTACTAAAATATTATTTTTATTATTCGAATATTGCACGAACTTTGTTAAGATCTACTGAAACATTTTCGGATGTATTTAATATCCAAGATTAAACAATATTCCAGTATGAGTATACAACTTAGAAAGAAGACATTTTGATGTTTACAATGTGGTTATATTATTATTTGTGAGTGTCTGTTTAAAAGTAATTTACATTACATATAATTTCAAACTAATTTTAGAAAATACGTATGGGAGAAAATTGCTTCTTATTATAAACAATTTATTTTTAATTGAAATTAAAAATTGATTCTAAACGGGTCAGTCGTTCCTTATTGCATGCATCAATTATTGATCTGCATCATTTTGCTTGGTTACGTAGAGCACGAGTACCGATTTCGGAAGGGTAATCAGATTCTCTATTGTCATAAATTCTTCTTCTGTTGAAATCATAAACGTGACCTAATTAAGTTCGTATATCAAATTAATTTTAATTTAAAAGTCAAAATTATATCTTTATTTGTTTTTTTAACTTTTAATTATTAATTTTAATTTCTCAATTATAATTCTTTTTCATATCTTAACTTTTATTATTTTATTAAACTACCCCCTCAATCATAGCAAATCATCCTCGAATGCTCAACAATAACCTTTATGATAGGGGATTAAGACCTCATCAGAGTTCATGTGCTCCAATAAGCATTCTACCATTCAAGTTCGTATTTTTTTCGAGAAATGCTGAAACTGCGTATTCTAAACTTGTTCAAAAATCAATTCTATTATTTTAAAATGGATTTCCGTTCTCTCTTTAAAAAGCGCTTGTTGTAGATAGGAAAGACACCCATAATTTATGTTTGTTTTGAAATACTAACCATTTTTTTTTGTATATCCCATTGTATAATGAAACTAGTGAAATTCCACGTGTTTTGGATACTTCCTTCTTAGTAATGCATTTTGGGCTGCCAGTTGGGTACATAAATTCAATTTGTGGTTGTTACTAAAAAGTAATTTTTATTTTTTTTTATTTTACTAAACATTGGTAATGATGGTTATGCTAAAACAGCTTAAGTAGCAAAATGTTAACCAAAGGAAATTTGTGTTGGTTTAATAATTTAGTTAAATAAACCATATTCTCATACGCACAAAAAAACATATAAAACTTTACTATAAGGATTTTTATGCAAAAATTAAACAAAGTGTTTTTGTTAATCATCTCTATTAAGTGAAAATTATCAAACTTATTTATTAAGAATAAATGGAACACTTACTTCTAAGAATTAGAATCCTTTACTTAAACTTAAATTATCTTTCAGAATATGAGGAACACAAGGACTGCCTAATTAAGTCAGCCACAAATTCAAAATGCTCTGAATCGATAGTGAATGTCTTTAAAGATAAAACAACTGAGCGAGAATTGGTGATAGCTCAAGCCGAAGTGTGCAAGTAAGTGAATTAGAAGGAGTATTTGCATATATAACACTATTACATACACGTACAGACAGATAGATACATACACACTCTATATACTATAGGTTATCGCAAGGTTTGACATATCACTAAAAATTGAGTTGGAAATAATTTTTATATTTGTTACCCTTGAGATTTCTCTATACAAACTCTGTCCAATGTATGCTCTTTGCGTTTCTTACCGTTTGTAGCCTGTCATTGTAGAACTCAGACGATTGTGTCGAAACTCACTGTTTCATCTCTTGATTAATTTCATTTAGTAATAAAGTTTCCGACAACACAATAATTCTTTTGTGTTCTGGTAATCAAGAAAAGTCATTTGGGGTGAGTTCGGGTGAAAAAAGATGGATGTGACGAAATTTCATAACCATATTGCTTTTATTTCTTTTAATTCTGACCGCACGCCGAGATGAGTGAGTTAGTCCATGATCATCAAGTAGACAGATAACTTTAGTGATCGTATCGAGTTGCTTTTCTATCACAGTATTACACAATTTGTTCAGCAGTATGTGTTAAAATACACTGGAGTAATGGCCTGACTTTTTTGTAATTATTATGTTAAGATGATTCCGAGAATCATCGTTAATAAATTTCCATTCACTGCTGTAAGCAAGATCAGTCTTGAACATTTGGAGGATTTCTCATTTTTTGAAAAGGGTAAAGTCCTTAAATTTCTTTACTGTAACAGAATCATCCGTGAGAAATGAGACTTTTTTTTCTTTAATCTTGTGACATAGCCATCGTTCGATAGCATGTCGTGGGGTTTCCGCGTAAGTTAGAGGTGTAGGATTCTCGGAATGATGAGACATTTTAGAATTCTTAATATGACTTTTACTAAGAATTTAACTTAGATTACTTAGATATCGAACAAACTTATATTAAGTGAGAATAAACCACAACACGTAGTCTTAACTCAGATCGCGCAATTAGATCACTTATCAATATAAATATATTATATCCGCCTAATCTCGTCTCAATAATATACTAGCGTTCAGAATATAATCTTCCTACCTTGGTTGAATACTCAACGGTTCAATCACTTTCAGATAGGCTGTTGGGCTCGCGTGCAATAGTATGCACCTTGTAGTAATGGTTAGGTATCCGTGATTCTTTGGTAGGCCGTCAAATTACACTTCTACCTTTTCCAAACAGAACTTTCTCTAAATTGCCATTTTTGCTCACTAAGCTTTCTATCCTTTTAAAGGTTATCTTATTTGCATCTATGCTTCGTTTCACTTCTTGGATTTGGGTTGGAAAAGTTTTGCCATTAATCGTGGCCGTCAAAGAACATAGAGGTTATGTTAGAGGAAGAACGCGAGAGATGTCACAATCTCTGAAGGAAATGTAACCAATTTGACAATTATTTCTCTACTTCTCAATACTGTCACATAAGAAGCTGGTCAGCTGCTTGCACAAACACTGTTAGGGGAAAAAATTCATGGATCGAGCCACCCATGGAAGAGTCTGAATATGATATAGAAAGTTTGGAGTGACTCAAATGGCATGCGGACGAATATTATATTACCCAAAAATTACTTTTGGAAGAAAATTTAGGAAAAGTTCCGTGTGATATCGAAAAATGACAACAATGTAATGCCTATTTATGGATGGGATTAACGCACGTGTTGTTCATTTAGTATACTTTGAATTTGCTTATTTCACGCGTAGAAGTCTTTTTTAAAAATGTTACTGCATTTTGAATATTTTTACATGATTTCAGAGAGCTTTATGTGTGCGTTTTATTAATGGTTTATCAGTAATATCTTCTTTTTATAAATAAATAAAAGTACATTTTTAGAGAATTCTAGAGTGGTTATTGCCAAAGATAATAATACAGGTGTGATCTCAATAATGTATACACACTTTGATGAAGAAAAAAAGTATATATATTATCATAGGTATTACTGTGAATAAAAATGACAAAATTTCAATAAGTGTGCAAGCTGTAATCCATACACCAAACATGTCTGAACACGATGCATTACATTGCTGATGACATCTCTCAGAGTAGCTACAGGAATTCCGTGACTATCCGTATAAATTTTATAGTGCAGTTCCTCCAGTGTGCGTGGTTCCTTGCTGTACACTACGATCTTAAAGAAACTCTACAAGTAAAAGTCGCGAGGTTAAATCAGGTGAATGTGCAGGGTACTCAATCGGAACCTTTCGTCAATTTCAATGATCAGATGCAATGTTATCCAGATAGGCACGCACATGTACTTGGTAGTGAAGTGGAGCGCCATCTTGCTCTGTGCAAAAATTTGTATTTTGCTCGGTACAAACTACAATCAATGCTAGTCCTACTTCCGCCTGCTTCACGTCCCATTGTGATGCCGATTTTTGTGGTGATCATGTGAATGAGTCTAACACTGTAACAGAAGACTTTTTTTTCTTTTTGTTGATATGATTGGCCAGCCTGATCCTCCGTTATGCATATCCATTATTGTTTCATCAGCTTCAAAACTTATCGTGAAGGTGAGAAGTGTAGCGTGTTGGTGGAACCGTTCCATATTGTTGCCTCCAATGTATAGCACTTCACTGATATTCTTGAACTTACAATACCATTTCAGAATGCCTTTTCACTTCTCGACAGTCAGACGTACTTCCGGCATATTCTCATAGTCCTTACTAAATTTCTAGCGCATTCGGTCACAGAACTATTGTTGTACACTTCGAAACGATTTGACAAAGGTTAATACCATGTCTTACAACTTAAGTCTATAGCTAATGCAATCTCAGACTTATGGCATTAACATATTACTCAATATTGGAGCATGTATTCATTGTTTTTATCACATCTATATTTTTATATTAGATAACTCTTTATCAGAATGTTCTTTTGTAAATGCTTATCTCTCCATCAACCGATTCGGCCGCGGTAGCCGAGTGGTATAGGTATCGGACCGTGGCTTGCCTTGTCATGAGTTCAAGCCCCGTACCACTAAAGACCCGCCGTGTAGGGCAGCGATGCACGTTAAATCTGTCGAGAGCTGAAACGTCCTCCCGTTGGTGTGGTGTGGTAGTTAGGAGAGGGGGTGCCAGCTCAGGTGTCGTCCACGTCACTTGACCATGGTTCAAAATTACGTGGTCCGTCGCCAAAAGCCCTCGTGTAGCTAAACAGTGCGACGTTAATAATCAATCAATCAATCAATCAATCAACCATCAACCGATTCACAAATTTGTTTCATTTAGAAAGTGTAGTTTTTCTTATTTCAAGCATTTCTCTTTCAGACAGTTAGATACTTTTTCCAACTGCATAGCTGTGGACGTCAAGAAAGTATGCGGCTCTAATGCAGAAGCCTTCTACAATTTTGTTCAGGGACCTTCGATCAGGCTGCAGCGAAAACTTTGTGATGAAGTGATTATCCCACTCAGCGAAAAAGGAGAAGGATCATTGCACATGGATGCACCTACTGTCTTTAGATCTTTGGGATTGTTTTAGAACCAATTTCGGTTTTTCTGAAAATGTAAAAATTTAATAAAGGAATAATGCATACAAATGTAATGTTTTGAGTTAAATATTTGTTACTTAAACCACACACACACTATATATACTAGAGGCCCAACAGACGTTGCCCTGTGCATACGTCTCATGTCCGAAAATTTCAAACTTTTTTGAATAAGTTGTACCAATCTGGACAGTTTTGATGAAAATTTTTATTAAAAAAAAGTTATTACAATACCTGACGTCAACACATGCTCAGTTACCACAATTCGACCTATCGATTGCTTGTGAGTAAGTGAACTAAGTTGAAAAAAGTAGAAGCTATTCTGAATAGAAACTTAAACTTGTTTTAATTAAATGATAAAAAAAAAAAGATAAAACTCGAGCTGTTTTCGTAACAGGTATATTTTTTTGATGCACAATAAATGAATTTATCGTAATGCCAATTAATGCACAGTATTTTTGGTTAATCCTTGAGGGGTATAAACAAACAAATGCGATGGTCTGCCAACCCTCGGACACGCAACATAATTGGTCGTGAGAAAAACAAAATTTTCCCCTCTTTATTTCTTTTTTTTTCTGGCCGCGCATTAGCGGAATAAGCAACACACAGGGGTAAAACAATTATTCGTTAAGGTTTTTAATTAATATCTTTTTAACTAATTTTTGTATTGGACCGAATTGTAAATCTAAACCATTCTCGAATCCACTTGAACCCCCACAAAAAATGTCATCAAAATCGGTCCAGCCGTTTAGGCGGAGTTCAGTCACATACACACGCACAGAAGAATTATATATATAAAGATATATATATATATATATATACTGAAATGAATGAAAGTGACTGAGAAAATGAATTGGAAACATTTCTTTTCAGCTTAAGAGTGAGAGAAAGAGATAAAAAATATTTCTCCATAAGACACACACATTTCATGATTATATATTAAAAAAGACCAAAGTAGTGAAATTCTAAGGAAAAAAAATCAGATTTTCTGCAGCGATAAAAACATTAGTTACCTCTGATTAAATTGAGTCAAAGAAATTAATTAAGAATTTTTTTCTTTGAAAGAACATTGCAACCCTTAAGGAAACACGGTATTTTTTTACACAATTTTTTTTTTATTTATATATTTAAATGAAAATTTTTACATGTGTCCTATTTTAGCAAACATGAAATGTACATTTCAGATTAACATCATTTTTAAACATACAATTTTTGTTTTAATCTTTTAAAAATATCATAATTTTTAAATATTTTGAAAAATATTATATTTTTTTGATTTTTTTGAAGAATATTTTATTTTTTAAAACTTTTTAAAAATGCTATATTTTTTTTAAAAATTTCAAAATATTATATTTTTTAATTTTAAAGAAAATTAAATTTTTTTTTAAATTTTTTATAAAAATATTATATTTTTTAAATTTTTTAAAAATATAACATTTTAAAGTTTTTTCTACTTTTACAAATTTTAATATTTTTGAACCTCTATTTGCGTAATGTTCTTGGAAGTTTTCCTTACAATTCTGTAGCATAAATCGGTATTACTAATGAAGTTTACATATTTTAATTTTTTTACGTTGGACACAATAAAAAACAGTAAAATACAGCTGTATCTAGCTTTTTAAAAAAATATCTGTTTACATAAATCGCTTTTCTATGCACAGAATCGTGAAAGATATTGCAGAAAACAACCAGAAAAAAAGTTTCAAAACTTGACATCGAATATAAAAAACTTTTAACATTTTAAATACACGATTACAGTGGAAAAAAGAAACCTAAGAAATAGCCATTTGAAATTTTAAAGGTCAATAAAAGAATGAAGAAGCTAAATGCAGAATCACGCGTTCTAGTTTCGATTTTCGCTTCAACATACTCTTAATCAAGTAATATGAAAAACATTTTAAAGTCAATTCCTACTTTGGAAGAGCCATCTGTTTTAGCTAGTTGAAACTTCGTCTGAAATAACGCAGAATAAATTTAAAACTAAAAAATAAAATTTAATTAATGAATTAATATTTGAAAAACCTGTATTAACATCAAATGTCATTCACTACAAGTTTAATTTTGAGTCGATAAATAAAAAGTATTTTATTAACGATTGAAAATTTGAACAAGGTATATAAATAAAGAGAGAGTGTGAAATAATAGTAGGAATTGAAAAAACGTTAAATAACTGGCTAAATAATGTAGCGAAAATTACAAAGATTTCTATACATATCTAGAAAAGACGCACAGTTACATTGAGGTAATCAAAAATGTTCCATGTTTTGGTCATTTTTAGGGCAATGTGTATTCTTAACAATGATGCTTGAAAAAAATTTGAAATTAGTCTTTATCTATGAAAAATGTTAACATCACCAACTGTTACACAACTATTGATTGCTTAAATCTGTCACAAATATTTTAATTTGTTACACGCATTTTTAAATTATTAAAATAAATCTTCAGCAAGTTGAATAAAGATTTTCTTACATAAATTCATATTTTCGTGTTGTGTATTTCGGAACTTATATAAACATATATAATTTAAGCAATAAATCAACGTCATTCCTTTTAGACAAAGCCAGCTTATGTATCCGTCAAAACCTATACATATCTACACTTCTGTTATACATGTTCATACAAATAACGAAATAGTTTCTTTAAATTAAACTATTAACGCAAAATCAACCATCTTTCTTAAATTAAAAATTCAAATCATCCAAAACTTTTCAAGTATGAAAATATATACGGAAAGTTAAAATATGAAATGCACTGATTTCCTTATAAACTTTTTTACGCCAAGATTTATTATTAATAATTATTGAAAAATGTGTTTAATTTACTATGATACACTTCCTTTTTCGCAAAATTTTCAAACAGAAATCTATTTTTATTTATTTTTTTAAAGTAAAATCTTTACAAATACATTATTTATCATATCTTAATAGCACTTTGCAAAACTAAATAAATCAGTTTAGTATCCAAAAGTTATACTTCAATTTATTATAGAAACACATTTTCCTATATTTAATTAAGTTTTTATTTAAACCGTACAGTTTTTGTATGTGATAGTAACAAACAATTAGTTAGAAATATTTCATAAATATAATTATATCAATAATGTAAAAGAAATCACTCACAGGAGAGGAAAATTCGTTATTAGTTACATATAATTCTTATAAACTTGTTTGTAAGATGTATAGTAACAAATCGCTTAGAATATTTTTATCGTATGCAAAATGTGATTACAGTATTTGTTAACAATTTTAATTACATTTGATTAGCATTCATACAAAAATGATACATTTAACTCATTTTTAGAACTGATGTGAATTTCGAATAGTTACTACCACTTAATATTTATTAAAGTTACATTTATTTTTCAAAGAAGAAGAAAAAGAATATATTTAATCTCATCTAACTTCACTTTCTAAAATCTAAACTAATTATTAAGGAGATTTCAATCTACACCTACGCAATCTAAACCAATATTTTGAATTTTTTTCATAAGGTTCTTTTTTTTCTCTTTTATTTAACTCCCACAAAATTTTTTTTAATAATAAGTAACCTTTAAACTTTTCGTTCTAGATTATTCATACGTAATAAAATAATGTAACATATTTCTCGAATCATAGCAAACTTTTCATTTCGATTCAGAATAACATTTTAAACTTTAAAGGAATATTATAAATCAGGAGGAAAAAAATCTATAATGTTTTTAAAAAATACTGGTGGCTGAGTATAAAAGAAAACCCGTCGTGCGTCAATGAAATTACGCCAGACCATTACGAAAAAGGTTTCGATCATAAAAATTATTTGTTGCTTAGTTACCTAAAGAAAACCCTACTGCACTAACCTTTAAAGCAGCCTTTAAATGTTTACTTCGCTAAAATCAAACTTTTCATTTTTATTATGACTTAAAGGCCATTGATTCAAAGAAAAATTGAAGCGCATAAAAATATATTTTACGGTCATTAAACTATTCGGAATTAGTGAAAATACGGGCGTTAACAGCAACACAGTTTGTGTTGAAAACATTTATAATTTATCTGAATTCAAAACCGATTATGTGTTTAACACTGGTATATAAAAAATTAAAAATTTGTTTCAGGGGGAGGGGGAGTTTTTGTAAAGTTTCGTATGGAGAGTAAAACTGATACTTCATGAAAATTATTAGTCTCTTACACAGGGTACACACGGGCGTGAGTTATGCATTTAGAGGGGAAAAGTTTCCCGACTTGCTAATTTCACCACTTTCTTCGCTCCCAAATTTCAACATGGGTGAAATTTGGGTAATTTCAATACATCTTATTTTACAACATGGGCGTCAAATTCGCTTGATGTTACGGGCTGTGAGAGATTTAGTAGATAAATACTTGTAAAAAGTGTATCGCGCATTGCTAACAGTATCAAAAACTAGCGTAGATGCCGAAAAAGAGTTTTCGACAGCTGGTAATTTTTACAAAAAATTACGCTCCAGGCTTAATGACAGTACAATTAATGCGTTATGTTTTTTAAGATCACATTTCAGAAAATTGTAATATACCACAGACTGAATAGCGATTTAAATAAATAAGGTGTTCCTTTACTTTTTTGTGATTCTTTATATACTGTTATAATTTATAAATTACAAATTATTTTAGTTATATTTAAACTTTCTAATAAGACTGGCAAATAAAAAAAAAAACACCTGTGTTTTCTTTCTTTTTCTAAGATTTTTATTACCAGTTTTAATACCGTTATCCAGGTATTAAGATCTAAAAAATACCGAATACCGGCATTAAACTTTTGATCCGATATTGCAATCCCTACTCTAATAGTTATTAAAGATTTATTATTGAAGTATCTATTTCATTCGTTATATGTGCACTTGTAGACATAATTGTGTTGGAAGAGATTACAAAATAGCATCTTATACAAAGATATATGCTGACCAATCCATTTAGGTGATACCTTATATTTCTTGCAGCTCGTCAATAGGAAGAATCTAATGTGACTTTATGTTACTATCCATAAAAATGGAGTCTGCATCAATGACAATTCGAAACATATGCACGAAGGGAGGACCACTTGTTGAAAGCAGAGGTCTCTGGTAACTGAACCCCTGTTGAGAAGTAAAAACTTTGGAATTAAGTTCATTTTCTTATCTCATAATGCTTCCCAAGTTTAAGCAAGTCTGAACTATCATTATGTTCACTTTCCCTCCAGCCGCAAGGAGAATGCTACTCCAGTGTTGAGATGTCCAATCATTGCTTTACTTACAGCATTGTAAGCAAAAACCCTAATGGGAAGCTGTAAATAAAATACTCACAAGATGATTGGCGAATAGGAAAACTTTATAATATGTCTGACTAAAGGCTTAATGGAGAATAATAGGGCCTCCTCCCCTGAAAGTCAAGTTTTGGGCCCCAAACCGGATCTTACAAAGTTTACGTATTTAGCGTAAGACAGGTTTTAGGCCCCCTAAAATCTTGCCCCTTTTCGCGATGTGGGGATTATGGGGGTGTAAGTTACGTCACTGCGTTTGGCCAAAGTAAGCTGCACTTGCCATCCCTTTGTCACACATTGATCGGTATCTGTCCCTGTTTTCTTGTAGCGCGACATCTTGGTAACTGATTGAAGTTGTTTTTCGTGGGCAACTATGAGTAAACTTTATTAAACTTGTACTCGTGCTTTGGAAGGTTTTCCAACAAGTGTAATAATGCTTTTGTCTCGTGTCTTTGTAAAAATTCTCGTCTTTTCTTGTTCTAGACTTTTCTTTCTATGCAGTTTCACAAACATCCGCTATGGGTAGAATCATCAGGATAGATTTTTTAAGCCCTTTTTCATATATGAGCTAATTTGAACTCACATTGAATGACCGTAATAGAGCCTTTCACGCTTCTTTTTCTTTAGGCCTTGAAATGTCCCAGTTCAGAGCATTCACGTATTCTCACATAATCTGTGAAGCAGTACTGGTATTTGGTAGCGAATAACCTTTCGTATTGTAATCATTCAAACAAGCTCTTTTCCATAATTTTGCGTTAGTCTGCTCTGAAAAATTCTTATTTTCCTTAATGCTGTATACTTTAATGCATTAATTCACACATTACACTTTTTGAAGTCTCTAGATATAAATAGCGTAATTAGCTAAGAGGAAACAAAAATTTATCGTTAGATTTAAGAAACATGTCTTCTTTTACTAGGTTTCTTTAAAAATGCGATAAGAGATTTCATAAACTTCTTTTATGAATAACGCCAATGTAAAGTACCAATTTTTATTCGATTTAGAGGGTAACAAACTTTAAATACCTCTCAACAATGCAGTAGCCCTCATGCAGCTTTATAGTCCGACGTTAATAAAATTCAAATCAAATCAAAATTAACAATGCAGTAAATTTCATTAGTTCATCTTTTAGATTAAAAATCTTGGAAAGATTAAAAAAAACAAAAAAAAAACAATAAAGAACTTTTTTCCCTAATCACAGTTAAAAGAACCAGATGCTACAGCACTCATACTGATAATTATTTATTACCGATTTATATAAAAAATTATAATCACTCAAAAGTAAACAGAATTATCAGTTTTCTATCAAAAGAAAGATCTTAAGAAATTTTGATAAATTACCTATTTAAGAAAAAGTTACGTCAATGTGGGTACTTTAAAATCGAAACTTCTATGGAAAATTACTTATCCAAAATGAAGCTGTTGCTTTTGCTTTCAATTGGAGGTAATTACAAATATAATGTTTTTTTTAAAAAAAAGATCATAGAAAAGAAATCATGCTTTAGTTACTCCATTAACTTTTTACTTGTCTTTAAGAAATTGTTTAATAAATCTTCAGAACTTTTTAAATATTTTATTTTTTATGACGTAATCCTCTAATTAATATATTTTACGGATGGATATTAAAATATGGATTAAAGTAATAATAAGGATAAAAATATAACTGAATTTAAATTTCATTGTTAGGAATTTAAAAAAAAAATATTTGCAGATTTTCCGAAAACTTTTGTGCTGTTAACTTAGAGATATATTTTATAGCTACGTACTCTTGACTGCAACTAAAATTTTACGAACTATAAATACTATGAAAAAAATATTGGTACGACTCATACTTTTTCAAATTACATTATTTAAAATATGATATGAAAAATTGTTAAAAACCAGATTTTTCATTATATCTCGAAATTAGTATGTGCATCAATAATTTAAAAAAAAAAATTTGAGTAAGGAAAAGATATTTTTTGTTTGCTTTAAAACTCCTGTTTTGTTTTTAAAAAGTCTTCATTGAATTTTAAAAAGATATTTTTCCTCTCAAAATTTCATACAATACATCTGACTTGATTTTAAGGGGATAAAATGCAAACTTATTTAAGTGATATAAATGAATATAGAAATCAAGTGAAATATTTAAAATGTTTGTGAGGATCATTGCAGAGTAATTTTAAAATTAATAAACTGTTTTTTACCAGGTATGAATTCATAATTTAAGACACAATTATTGTAATCAACACTTTTAAAATGATTTAAAGAAGCCAATGTATAAAAATATTTCCTTTTAGCTCTATTTGGCTACGTTGCATGCGATGCAGAATGTTACCAAAAGGAATCTAAGGAGTGCATCCGAAATCTAGATATAGATCTCAGTTTCTGTAAGTATCAATGTATTTTAATGAGTTACAATTATTCTATCATTATAATCTTGATTTAGATTATCTTTTTGTTTTCTTATTGTTGAAGAATCGGAGGATATAGTTGTATCATATTTTGTTATATTGGCGCCAAAAATGGCGATAAGTTTGCCAAAATGTAACCCTATTAAATAAACAAATAACACAAAAAATTGTTTGTTTTTAAGTCAATTCCTACTTAGGTCGAATGAAAAAATTTCTGTTTAAGTTAAATCAATTTAATTAATGAATTAATATTTGAAAACACTGTATTAACATCAAGTGTCATACACTACAAGTTTAGAAAAATGTATCTGAACTTGAGTGGATGAATAAAAAGTATTTTTTTAACGATTGAAAATTTGAACAAGATATAATTTTTTAAATATATATATATAGGAAGAGTGTAAACAAAAAGGAGGATTTGAAAAAGCCTGAAATTTAGCAATTCTTTTCTTTTTCTTTTCGCCCAGGAATACACATAATCTATTGTTCATTTCGATTTGATTTTTTTACTCTGAACTAATATTTACAGGAAGAAAAAAACTATGTATAAATTGTTCTGCATAAGAAGGATTTCATCCCTTTCTTTTTTATTGTGAACTGGAATTATCAACAGAAGAGGTGGAGGAATTGCACACAGATTGCAATAAGTTTTTTAGTGGCAAAATGAAAGGTCGAAACTTTATTTCTTTAGTTTTTAAAGTTAAAAGTGCTGCTCTTGTCAGAACGGAGAAAATTTGTTTGATGTTCTTAAAAGGTTCAATGTTTATTTTCCCCCCAATTCTCTTTTGTTCCATTTCAAATAACTTTTCTGCGAAATTCGATTTTCACTTCATGTCATATTTTCTTTACTTCAGCTACAACTACATTAATTTTGAGCCATGATGAGAACGTCATCTGAGCTGGCACCCCATTCTCCAAACTTCGATACCACGCCAACATGAGGACTTTGAGCCTCGACAGATTTAACGAGTATCTCACGTTGTATCTTACATGATTTAAGGTCTTGAATCTTCAACAATACCAGTCAAGAGTTCGCGATCATGACTACGCTGTAATAGTAGAGTACGTGTTTTTAAAGAAAAGATGTATGTATAAGTGTGTGTGTATGTTTTAGACCAGGGGTGTCCAACCCAAATGACCTTGCGGGCCACTTCCGAAAAACATTACTATCTCGCGGGCCGTACATAAAAATATGTACCTTTATATCAGATTTGGAAACAAAAACCATTTATACTTTAGTGAAAATTTGAAACAGAATGAATTATTATTATTGTTTTCATTATTTTTCATGTATACATAGATAATATAATAATATTTATATAATATAATAATGCAATGATCAAATAATGTTTAAAATATTACAGTTGCCATTTTCTTGAAAATTACGGTTTTCCTTTTGAATTGATCTTTCGTTACTCATTGTTGAAATTTTATTTTTCTGTCATTCGAAAACGATTAAGTATACATTGCCCTTTATCTTAACCGTCCTGAATATTTTTTTAAACTTTAAGAAACATCTCTGACTGCCTCTTGCGTTTTGGGCACTCCAAGCCGAAAAGGAGGAGGAGAAATGAAAGTCGCACACACAGAGAATCATTTGCCATCCATAGTAAAGGATATGCATAATGCAATTCGAAATTTATTAAAAAAGTAATTTACTATTGTAAAATCCAATGTAACCTTTTGATAAAATATTAATCTATTTTAATCTGAAGGACATTTCTATTATCAAAATGGATTTATTTTAAAACAAGAACAGGTAACAGGCAAACACTTTGTTGGTTTATATATATAAAGTTTCCTACAAATAAATTACAAAATGAAAAAAACTTTAAAAATGTGATATTTAAAAAATTTTTAAGAAGAGTCTAAACTTACGTACTGGCGGGCCGCGAGTTGAACACCCCGTTCTAGACTATTTGATGAAATAAGTAACAAGTTTGTTAAGGATTTTGATAGATTAATACTCTTCTGCTTTACCTAGTTATTGTATGAAATAATCAATTCTTCCAAATATTAACCAGAGATCATTGAATAACTTGATTGAATACTTTTGATTAATACTTGACAATAAAGCAGTTCTGTTTCTTTATAAATTAATTCATGATAATACAAAAAAAGTAATAAAGAATTCAACTAAGTAATAAAAAAAAAATAAAATATATCATATAATACTACCACTATATTAGCTAAAAGTAATTAAAAAATAACAGAATGTAGGACAGAGCAATAGCTAAAATAAAATTTTTTTCGGCATTTAAGTGTATAAATTATTAGAATTCTTTTGGGAAAAACACTTACGCTTTGATAAAGAATATTACAAAATTACAAATATGTCAGCCAGATTACTACAAAAATACTATCGAAAACGCAAAACATCTCATTTTTAATACTTTTCCATCAACATGATCATTCATCTATAAAATATGACAAGTTAAATCCTTGAAACCAATGATTTTATTTACTTAATCAACTTAATCAAATATCTAGTTTTTTTTTGTCCCATAACGAACTTCGTGCTTTAATCTTAACCCTCCAAGTGGTCTGCACGTAAAATCCCGTCATTCCAGAGATGCTTTTTCTGCCTTCAAGCAAGATTCCCAAAAGCGGCCGAGCCACATTCTTAAAAATATGGCTCAACCGCTTTTGAGAACCCCACCTGACGGCAAAAAATTACGTGCGGTGCATTTTCGAAGCATCTCCAGAATGGCAAGACTAAGTGCAGTCCGCTTAGAGGGTTAATATGTGTATAAAAAAATGTACATAAAAGAAAAAAATGTATGTATTTTATGAACCATTAGTATTATCTTTTTCTATAGCTTTTTCATTTAAATTTTACTTTTATAGTTTTTCATTTTACTTTTAAAAGTTTTTCGTTGTTGTTTAAAAATTAAACTTCGAAATATATTCATATAATTGCATTTAACGAGGTTAAAATCTTAAGCTGATCCTGTTAAGTTCCTTTTCTTACTACAGTGAAATACGTTTAACGTGAGGATGCTTAAGACGAAATATCGGTTAACACGAAATAATACAACGGTCCTGTCAAACAACTATGTATTTTCCTGCATTTTTTTCTCTTAACATGAAAAAATTTCCTTTTCGAGAATGAATAAAATACGGGAAACTCCAACCACGCAGGCAAGATTTAAGAGGGGGTGTGAAATGAAAGAAAGGTAGTTTCACATTTCTCGTAGAAAGGTGGCTAACTTGGCTTTGAAATGCTCTTGGAATAACCTGTAACACGAGCTAATTTTGCTTATTTAAGCTACTTTCGCCCTCCACCCCAACAAATACCACATGAAAATGTCTCATCTCTCATCAGCTGTCTACGGATTTTGGTGACAAAGATATTTTGGAGTTTGTTCAAAACTAAAAAAATATCATCGATACAGATTCCGACGATGAAAATGAAATGAATAATGCAGCTCCAGTTCCCATGTCATCCGAAATGAGAAACATGAAAAGTATGTGCAGTTATTTAAACGCAAATTCTAGTCATGAAATGAATAACAAAATGGATGACATTAAATAACTCGTCGACAATTTAATGCTAAAACAGGCAATACAAAGAAAAATACTCCAAGAACTCAATAAACGTTTCACTTCTTAAGAAACGTGGAAATTTTGTACTAAAATTCACTAAGTTCTTGCTAATATTTTTGTTTCATTGATTTTTTAAATGCATGTATTTATACTTATCTATAAATAAAATGTACTCTAATAAGCTTTATTTTATTGAATACGTTTTTTTCAATGCAATATCCTTTAACACGAAATAAAGTTTCAGTACTCTTAATTTCGTGTTAAATGATTTCCACTGTATATGCTCACAAACTATTTTTTTCACGTTCTTCTTAAGCCCTTATTAGTCTAATTTTATTTGATTTGCTTAGTAAAAACACGAAGCTATTATTTTTATTAATGTTGTTCAGTATTTTTATAGCTTTTTTTCCCCATTAGGCAATTATCGACCAAAAATGCTGCCATGTCTTATGGATGCAGTAAAAAAATGTGAAATGAGCTTTTTACCCGAACTACAGGAGGTACAATCGATAACAGAAGAAATGTGTGCAACAGGAACGGTAATGAACAAAGGTATTATTGACACATTGATATTAGTATTATTGATAGATGGTTAGTACTAGTCTTATATATAGAAAATTACATTTGTCTTCATTTCTTTTCAATTTGACAAAAAAGTCACTTATTTATAGGAATATTTTAGTAAATCGAACTTTCACTATTGTTAAAAATATATTCATCTCTAAAATAAAAAAAAAATCGTTTTGGTTTTTGCTTATTTCCTTTTTACGTTTATTTTTTCTATCAAATAGTCAATTTTGTCTTAGAGAAGGGGTCAGACCCTTATAAAATCTGGGTATGTGGAAATTAAATAAAAAAAGTATGCATATTTTTTATTTTTTACATTATTTAATATTACTCATGATCGTTGTATTCAAATAACAGGATTTTAAATGCAGGTTTTCTGGGCTTTAAGTATCCAAAAGTTATGGCTTATTATTAAGGAACCATCTACACAAATATAATAAACTGTTCATCTGTGGATTGGAAGACCATCCGAGATTTTTCGGGGGGTCTAGTCCGATCGACCACGCGTGCACGCATTATTCAGCAATCGCATCCGATAAATTTGTTACACTAACTTCATTATTAAATATCTGGACACCACATCAAAAGGTACAGTGTGCACTTTGGTTAAGGTAGAATTTAAATTAGTCACACGTGTACAGCGATGTATTCGAACAGAATGGAATATCCTTACTGGCTTGCCTAATAGACTTATCAAGACTCCTACAAAATGAATCACGCACAAGTGTCTTCTATCCCAAAAACTGAAGGATACTTGCCAGTTTGAGGTACCAAAGTTCCCGTCTCTTTTAAAGCTCTTTCCCATTGGTGGATAGATTTTGATATCGGAGGATCGACATTCCATTTTTTTTCGAACACGTCGCTGTACATGCGTGATTGATTTAAATTCCGTTAACCAAAGTACGCACTGCACCTTTTGCTGTGGCGTCCAAATCTTTATTAATGAAGTCAGTGTAACAAGTTTATCGTCTGCGATTACCATATATTGCGCGCACGTGCTGTCAATTGTACTAGACCCGAAAAATCTCGGAGGGTTTTCCAATACACGGATGAACAGTTTATTACATTTCTGTGGATGGTTCCGTAATAATAAGCTGTAACTTTTGAATACTTTAAGCCCAAACACCCTGTATTAACTTGGTAAAATTGGTAATGTGTACTATGAATTGTGTCCATTAATAAATTTTCTCTCGCATACATAAATAAAAAAGACCTATCAATCTTTGTTATAACAGTTTTTTATTCAAAAATCAACTAACGTGTATCTTCTTCGCATAAGACAGGCATCAAGTATTTATTTATTTAGAATAAACGAAATGTTCATCTTAATAAAATTAGAATTAATTAATTGTACTTGTGATTTATCTTCTAGATTATATGAGACTTCAAGAATGCCTAAAAATTGTAGACAAAGATTCAAAATGCTCTGATATTTTATCAAATATCTTTGATGACAAAAGAACTGAACGAGAAAAGAATATAGCTCAAAGAGAGGCTTGCAAGTAAGTGACTTATATATATAGGAAGAGTATTTACATAATACACTCACTTCCAAAGTAAAGCACGAAGATGTAAAATGCAAAAAAATCAACAAATACAGCTTTGATTGACACAATATTTGGCAGTAAAGTAGCATATATATTTATAAATAAAACAAAATCAATTATTATATAAAGAAATGAAAACAATATTAAATTTTTGTAAGTTATCAGATAATGTCATACTGGAGACTTAAACAGAGTTATGTATATAGTGAAAATAAACAGCATAAAATGAAAAAAGGCATTAATAGGTTATGTAATCCCCCTCATCTGTATGCAAAGTATATACCTTCTGACCATGCTTTCAATTAGGTGGTCAGCAACCGCAAAATTAATCAATCGCCATTCTTCTTGTAGAGCAGTTTTCAGCTCAATAAGAGTGGCTGGAGGAGGGAAACGTGAAGATACAGCACGACCGAGACCATCCCAAAGATTTTCAATGGGATTAAGGTCGGGCGGATATGCTGGCCCCGCCATACGTGCAATCCCTTCACTCTCCAGGTAGTCATCGACGATGTCAGCTTTATGGGGACGTGCGTTATCGTCCATTAAATCAAAAGTAGGTCCAACTGCTGCAGCGTACAATCTCACAATGGGTTCTAGGACTTCATCTCGATACCGGACAGCCGTCACAGAACCCTGTTTAAAGATGTGTAGGTCGGTGCGGCATCCTAATGAAATCCCTGCCCACACCATAATGCTTCCGTCTCGGAATGCGTGATGTTCGGTGATGGTTTGGTGCTGATTGCGTGTTCCTTGTTTACGCCATATCCTTATACGCTTGTCATCTGACTCCAGAGCAAATATCGACTCATCAGTAAATATGACATTGCCCCAGTCAGACACAGTCCAATTGCCATGTTCCCGGCACCACTTTAATCGTGCCCCTCTTGATTGGACGGATAGAGGAACACAAAATCGAGGTACCCGGGCATACAGTCCTTTCCTGTGTAATCTTTGGCGTACAGTAGCTGCTGATATAGCCTTACCAATGAACGCTGTAACCATAGATGTCACACGTGTGGAGGTCGCTCTGCGATTCCGATTGGCTACAATAGCAATATATCGATCTTCCTCGGGAGTTGTAACCCTTGGGCGACCGCCTACTGGCCTTCAGACAAATGTCTGTGTGGTTTGGAATTGTTTTCATAAACGTGAAATTACAGAATGGTGAACGCTGAAGAAAAGAGCAACATCTGTGATTGACTGTCCTGCTTCAATGCGCCCCAAAACACGCCAGGGTTCAGAATTTTCCATTCGTTTTCTGGAAGTCATAGAAACACGTATGTCTTGAAAACAAATTGTACGAAAGTTTTAAATAACTTCTATCAGCACTTACAATCAACTTTTGTAACCCTTCTTAAAGCTGGCTTCTTATAAGACTGCCCTTTTTGCATATTTCTTGAGATGAAAGCACGATTGGCTGTTACCTAACATATTTGCATACTTCCATCTACCTCTGCAGCGAATTGCATCCTCTTCAATTTTGATTGGCTTCCGGAAATTAGCATTTTCCTCTCCGTGCTTAACTTTTGGAAGTGAGTGTACTATTGAACATATGTGTAATGATGGTTTGATTGATTGTATAATTTTATCAATGAATCAAACTGGGCAAATTAGCAAAAGAAATGGCAAAGGAAATTTTAATCCCCCAACTCCCACCTCTTCCCCATTACCTTTCTGGATAACTGTCATACTCGTTATATAAGTCACATAATATGGTGGAGTGCAGGGTGTCTCACACTATAATGATATGCTGGTAATAAACCAAATGGGGCTCGAACTCTTAAGTGGAACATAGGCTCCTAGACTGCGCTCTCACTTTTTGCCAATGGTCATATAATATGTTTCTCGTTTTTAAAGGACAAAGTCTTAGCCCCACGTACATAGTAACAGGTTCACCAGGCTTCTCCTGAGTATATATTCAGTTGTATCGAGCACTGTAGAAAATATATCTATAATTGCTTTCTTCTACTCGACTTTTTTAGAGTCAATAGTCTTAAGGATCTTGTCTGACTTCGTTAGTCTCCGTAGGATTACTAACAATTCAACAATAATCCCTCCCCCTCCCATACACATAGGGACAGTTGACTGGCTTTAAAACTATTTAAAGCTTACAATCTTAGTTAATAAGGCTAAATGTTTGTTACTGAACAACTGTAGTTAACTTATTTTGATTTTTACTGTTTTGTTATATTTCTATTTATTGTTCAGCTTTATTATATTTATGGCAATTTAAAACATGATTAATTATTATATATATATATACACTATGGAGCCAAAAAATTATGAGCACTTCCACATTTTTCAATGAACTCGATGTGGAAGCCTCGAGATTAAGAGAGAATGTTATTTAAAAAGTGCTAGATAAAGTAAGCTAAAAATCTTGCATTTACTTTTGCAAGTGAGTGGAAAGGTGGCTGGTCTAAGCGAATTTGAAACAATTGAGAGAATTTGAGATTGTAATTTCCCGAAGACTCGGAACGAGTATCTCTGAAAACAGCATGAATGGTAGGTAGTTCATGATTTGCTGTTTTTAGAATTTGTGTAAAGTGGATAAATGACGGTGAAACCATCAGTAGAAGCCAAGCTGTTGGAAATCCACGCATCATCAAAGACAAAGAACTTCAGAGACTGTCCGACTTAGTACAGCAAAATCGGTGCCAGACAGTGGGTCAGCTGACAGCCCAATGCAATACAGTACAAGTGCTTAGAAAAACACTTCTCAGTGGACATTATTGGAACATGGGACTACAAAGTAAACTTCCCATTCGTGTGCCTTTGTTGGTCAAGCGTTATCGTCAACTACATCGACAGTGGGTCCAGGAACATCGAGAGCAGATCATAGCAAAATGAAAGAGTCTGGTCGGATGATTCCCAATTTCTCATTCATCAGGTCAATGGTCGTGTTGGGGAAAGCTGACATCAATTTGAACAGTTGCTCCACCATGTTCAGCAGGCCATACACAGGTTTGTGGTGGCGGTATTATACTTTGGAAAACTTTGTCGTGAGGGATTCTGGTACCCTTAGTTTTGGTGGAAGGACCATGAAAGTCTTAGCCTGTCAATGCATAATTGTGGAACAGTTGCACCCTTATATGGCGTATGTTTTTCCGACAATAAATGGAATCTTCCTGTAGGACAAGATCTCATGTCTTAAGGCTAGATTTGTTTTAGGAGGGTTTGAGGAGCATAAACATGAATTCCAATTATTGTCTTTACCACCTAACTCGGTGGATCTTAATCTGATATGATTTTCATAGAAAGGCAGCTCAAATATCAAACACCTTCATATTGGAATCTTATCTAATAATTTCTTTTCGGTTACCATTTCGGATGGTATTTCTCGTAAGCCATTCGATTCTGAAAATGGGAAGATTTAGTATACATTTTCTATCTTCACACTTGCGTAACATGGATTTTCTTGCCTCATAACTTTGTTTGTTATATTGATGAATCTTTTCACAAAGATATTTGCTGTCCTGTGTTTTATTTCTATAAATAAATGAAAATGCATTTTAAAAGTCCGAAAATAGTTATTGCTAAATACTATTACATATTTTTTTTAGAAAGTTCTTTTATCAGAATATTCTTTTATTAATTCTTATTTTTGCATAAACATTTTTTTAAAAAAAAATTGATTAAATTATAAAAGCTTATAGAGTTATTCTTATTTTAATTTTTTTCCAGACTATATAATAAAGTGTCCGATTGTTTTGTGGAAAGCGTGAAGAAGTCATGCGGCGACAAAAATGCAGCCTTCTACCGGTGGGTTATTGAAAAATTTAACAAAGTGCAGGATAAAATTTGTGATGAAGTGATTATCCCCCTAAGCAAAAAAGAAGAGAGATCGGTAAACATGGATGTACAGAATGTCTTTAGATCTTTGGGATTGTTTTAAAATCATCTTTGATTTCTTCTATTGATGTAAAAATTTAATAAATAAATAACACATGTAAACGTACATTTTTGGGTAAATTATTTGTTACTTAAGTTCCAAATATTTCAGAATTGTATGTGTGTGTGAAACTATTATTATTGTAATGGAATATGTTTTTTGAAAATAGAAACTCCAATTTTTTTTCGTTTTTCCCTTCTTTCAGTAATATAATTAACAAAAAATGAATTGGGAATCGATGTTAAAGCGTAAAACAATTCTGAGCACTTACGCATTATTGCAACAATGCCAACGTTCAAGATAACTTGCCAAGTTGGCACCCCCTATCTCGCATGTGTCGTACGCGCTGAATTTGCAACCATGTGCTTTCTTTCAAATTATGTCGCGAATGCGGTTGTGATAGTTCGTAATTACCCAATTCTAATCAGAAATTTCATTTTTAAGAAAACATTTTTAGATAAACTATTTAAATCAACTAAAACAATGAAATAATAACGAAAAAAAGTATTTTTTGGCTAATAAAATTAATTATTTGTGAATTATGTATATTACAAACCCATTCAAAAAATAATCAAGCCGTCTTTCATCTTATTTAATGACCGAGGTTGCCTAGTGGTCAAGGTATCGAATCGTGGTTGGCATGTCACAAGTTCGAATCTAGTTTTACTAAAGACCTGCCGTGAAGGGGAGCGATGCACGTTAAATCTGTCGAGAGTTCAAACATCCTCTCATTGGTGAGGTGTGGTAGTTAGGAGAGGGATTGCCAGCTCTGGTGTCATCCTCGTCACTTGACCATGGTTCAAAATTACGAGGCCCGTCGTCAAAATACCTCGTGTAGCTTAACAGTGCGACGTAAATATTCACTCACTATTCATTTTTTTAAAAACTATTTTGAAGTAATAATATTGAAATCACTAACACAGCTCTTAAAAAAATCAAAAACTTTAGCTTTTTTAATTTTTTGTTAATTTTACTGCAGAACTAATACCTACCTAACTCTGCTCTAAAATATAGTTGGTGTTGTCATATATTAATTTCATTCACTTAATTTTAAAATGATTTAAATGAAAACTGAGAAAATTTAATAAACATTTTCGTAGATGAGTTATATTTTGTTTGTTGTGTATTTCGAAATCTATTTTGATATAACATGATTGGAAAATCCTTTTCATCAATATGAATCATTGTTTCAAAGAAAGCTTATACTCGTATATTATAATCAAAACGAATCGATACTTATAATTCAGTATTGTTATACACATATACACATCTAATCTATAAGTTACTTTAAATTTAACCATTAATCAGTTGGTTGGCACGTAAAATCAACCAACTCTTTTTAATTAAAAGTTCAAGTAATCAAAAAATGTTGTTATGAATGAAAATATATCTGAAAAGTTAGGATTTGCAATGCTAATTATTTCACAGAGAAAAAGAATTTTCGTATAAAAAATTTATTTTTAATAATTATTCGCACTATATAAGAAATTGATAATGTTACCTTATTTTGGTAGACTAAAACAAAAGTTTCTTCCTTAAAAAAAAGGAAAAATAAAAATAAATAAATAATAATAATGATTTTTTTTTAATTTTCTTACTTTAATCAATAGAAAAAAGTAACATTTGTTCAATGTCACTTAGAAAAACCAATTAAATCAATATAATATATGAAAATTATAGATCATTACATAACAATCCATCTGTTGTTGGTGTATGGGGGATTCATACCAGTAATTCCAGTACCATTTTATACCAAGGTATAGTAACTTTTATAAGCACAGTTTTATTACTATTTTCCCTTAATCAACCAACACAATTAAAGGTAGGGGGGAGATGTACTTAATAATAAACCTGGAAGAGCAATCGCATAGGCTTAATGCAACAAACATATAACTAAAATTACTTAACTGAATCCTGGAACTCCCTTGACTCCTACGCTTAAATTCTCTTTAAATATCTTGCTTAGCTATACGACCTCCAGTTGTAAGCTTGTTCACAATGTAATCAACTTTTAATCGCCAACTATCAATCATCGCGTACACTAATGCCAACGTTTAAAAAGAAGTACACACATTTACCTAAATCTCGTTTTCTTCACCAAGGAAAGTTTTCAACAGAGATTACAGTTAAAAAAATTTTTTTTTTCTTAAAGATTAGTAGAAGCTTTGCGGATAGACTCGTTACAATTATACTTTTAAAACACACTTTTCAAATTTGACTTATGTTTCGTAAATAAATACATGCATTTGTCATTTAAATATATATTATTCAATTAAATACATATGTTATTCAGGTGTGAATATTATGCTTCTCAATTAAATACTGTGTTATTCTATTAAACATGAAGGGTATATTCGAAACTCAGCGTCAAGCAGACATGAAGAATGAAGGGGATTCATACCAGTCTGGGAAAAATAAATAAATAATTCCACATCACTGGGTTAAAGGATGATTAGCATATTTTTGAAAATGGGGAAAATTGACTCACGCCATCGCACCATTATGGATCGTGACCCCAAATTTCACAATTTTAGACTAATTTTTTCAATAACGTTATCTTGCACATGCGTGCTATTCATCCCAATCACCAATAGAGAAAAAGGCTTTGTTGATATAGTTAAAATTAGTGTAGTTTGTTAAAGTTGTGTGAGAAATCGACATCACCTAATTTTGACTGTCCATAAAATGAAGATAAGTTATTCTAGGTGAGTTATTTCAAAAAACAAGTAACATAAAAAAAAAAAAAAATTAAAGAATTCCTACTTAGATCAACAAAGAAAAATTTTGTTTTAGCTACTTTTTGTTGAATAATTACAATTAATATAAATATGCATATACATAGGACAGAATCACAACATTACGTGGTAATTAATTTTTATTAATTATCATTAAAGTATCGTATTGTCATACAAAACAATCGCCTATATAAAATTTCAGTTTAACTGAATACTTTAACTCGTGAGAATAAAACCTTCAAGTTTTGCCACAAGTCGCCAAAAATGATGCCAACGTGGTTGTATTTGTAATTCTTTAAATAATTAGTTTTAGTCAATTTTAATTAATTATTGTTATATTATTGTATTGTCATCCAAAATAATCCTGTATATAAAATTTCAGCTCAATTGAGCGCTTTAAAATGTATTTTATTAACGATTGAAAATTCCACCAAGATAAATAAATAAATATATAAATGTATAAATACATAGAGATTGTGAGCTAATTGTAGGAATTGAAGAATGACCAATTTAATATGGATTCCAAAATGATACAACACTTCACACATTAATACTACCAATTTTATAATTCATAAATAAATTTAAGAAATTGGCAATAATTATTATGGATAGAAAAGGCGTTATTACGGATAGAAATTATTATACATATATACATTTTATCCCAATAAATGAAATAATAGTTCATCACTTTATCTGACAATGTTTCTTCCAAGGAGAAGTTTTTGTTAATGTTAACAGTAAGAAGTAATCATTTTTTTTTTTACCTTTGAATAAAAAAATAGTTAAAGCTATCATCGAGTTCACATAACATGTTTTGAACTTTATAAACAGTGGGACCGCTTCAGTTCGTTGTCACTCCAATAATTTATGAACGATAAGAGCTATAGTCCTAAAAGTGGGGGTCTAGCTAGTGTAATGTGGACACATTTGGGATTACCGTTCTTGTCTAAAAAATGGTACTAGATACAAGAAGGAAGTCAATTACAAAGTTGTACAGCATCATAGATTTAGTAAAAAAACTGGTAACAACAACAAAAAAAAAATTAAGTCGATTCCTACTTAGGTTAAAGAACAAAATTCCTTTAGTTACTTTTTATTAAATAGGTACAATTAATATAAATATGTATATACATATGACAGAATCACAATATTAAGTGGCAAAACAGAGAAACAATTTTTCTTTTTTATATATGGTGTGGGACTATTTTTTGTTTGTTACTATTTATTCATTAATTTAATTTAGTTATTCTAATAAAATAGTATAGTAAAAAAGAAATCCCATCCTCAGAAGTTAAGCCATCCCAGGTGGGATTCGTACCCACGACCTTTGGATTAGAAGTCTAATGCGATATCAATTCGCTACAGGAACACAGCAAATGCTTTTCCTTTCTATATATTCTGCTAGATTGTTATTTTTGTTTGTTAATATATATTCATTTTTTAATTTAACTAATAAATTAATATTGGAAAAAACTATATTAATATCAAGTGGCATCCACTTCAAGATTTAATAAATGTATTTGAACTTGAACGGATGAATAGAAAGAATTTTATTTTAACGATTGAAAATTCGAACAACATATATATATACGAGGGTTGGGGCAAAAGTCATGGCAATTATTTTTTTTTCGTGAAGATACCAGTCCGGTTGGAAAATTTGACATATACAGATGAAAGAACGAAGAGGACATGAGGCATGCTTCATGCATATATTACTATAGACACAATAAACAGAACATTTATTTCTGGTCTATAATCCTAGATATACTGTTGAAGCTTGACAAGTTACTGGTGTATAATATCTGGTGCTGAATTTTCAAAAAAAGGAATGTCCGGTATTTTGCGAGGGCATGTTAACGGGATTCCAATACTTGTCATTACTGATGGACGTGCTATCCGCTTTTTTAGAGAATTCACAGTTGAGTAACCTCCGGAATGTATGGTTCCAACGTGATAATGCTCTACCACGCAATATATCATATGTCACGCAATACATTCGAAAATATAACGTGAATATACGTTGATAATCTCAAAGAATGAGTTTTTATTAATCACACGTAAGAGAAGCAAATGTTAGTAGTATTTGTATTGATGTTTTTTAGCAGTTGGTTGATGCAATACAGTTGAACCTGTTTTTGCGTGGTTGATAAAAACCGCATAAAAATAACCGCACAAAAAAAATGTTCGAAAATTTCATGAATTCTTACATATAACAAGCCAATTCGTCGAAATACTGCAGAAATTTTCTTTTATGCGGTCGCACAAAAATAAAATCGCATAAAAAAGGACTGCACAAAAACAGGTTCGACTGTAATTTTGTTTCCATAAGTGATGTAGTAATAGCATAATGAATTATGGGTTACATATACAAAATTAATTACTCTCCTTTTAACTGTTTTGCATAATTCGAAAATAGAATTCAAACAAACGTAATTTTGGGTTTGAATTATACTGATATCCTTTCTCAAAACAGAATTATTCATCTATATGAATTTCTCATACAGTGTACAGTTCGTAGTCTTTCTTTTTTAAGGAATCTGCAAACTAAAATTTGCAAGTATATCTCATGGAAAAAGATAGTGAATAAGTGAGCCAATTCGGATAGAATATTAATAGTTATGGCCATAATCTGAGGATAAAAATTCAAGATATTCAAGAAATAGAAAGCAGACCAAATGATGTAGTTCTAAATTATCACTTATTGTAACAACCAAGAAAAATTATGTACTTAAAAATATACTAGCGGCATGGCCCGGCGTTGCACGGGCTTTCTCTACTTTTATAAATTTTCCCTTTCTTTCACAAAATCAGCACTTCTAATACTATTTTTCAAAATACTCTTTTTCAATACTCTTTTTCACTTCATTAACGCGAAAGAAAATGCAAGCGGAGCGATTTAGAAATCTTACTCATAAAAACGTATCAATTTTGACTCATTTTTAAAAAATCGTAAAAAATAGAAAATATAATTATTTTGTGTAAAATAAATTATACCGTATCGTGGCGAAGAAAATGATCTTTCCGATTCTGTAATTACTTTTTGTCTAAGTCTCATAAATAAAATTAAATCGCGTTTTAAAAACGTTTGAAAAAAAAATAATTCGAAAATTTTGAACTTGGCTCCTGGCGGGGAAAATGGCACTAATTATGCGTTTTAAGGTTTTTATTTAATATCTTTTTTAACTAATTGGAATATCGGAATGTAAATGATCAAAATGGATTCCTCGGGGATCATTCCCAATCATTTGGTACCTTCGACGAGTTTCTGCGTCGTGCGGTTTGTGAGGAGATACACTTAGTTGTATAGATACATTTGTTTAAATTCGAATTTTAAAGTAGTGCAGATTTTATGAAATTCTATGCTAATCACAAACAAAAGTTTGACGAATTATCAAACGAAAAATAATTTAGTTTTATACATTTTCATAGTTTTTTTTCCTAAGATACTTTATATCACGGTACAGAATCGAAGTAATAGTTTTAAATCTTGATAGGCTATCTACCCTATTTCAAGAATAGAAACATTAACATAACAGCCCTTGTAAAGTATAACTTCCTTAGCCCCGAATCACTCGCGCCTGTTTTTGCACCGTCATTGGTTGCGAGATGTTGAGAACACCCCAAACTCTTAGCGTGTTTATTTAATAATGAAAATAAATTTTAAGCCATTTATGAAGCATTATTATAAAGTACAAAATATGTTCTGAATTATACAAATAAAATTGTTGAATTCATCGCCTACAGATGAAACTAATATTGAT
Source organism: Trichonephila inaurata madagascariensis (assembly GCA_019973955.1). NCBI lineage: Eukaryota > Metazoa > Arthropoda > Arachnida > Araneae > Nephilidae > Trichonephila > Trichonephila inaurata. Next base: position 215,562 of record BMAV01017962.1, on the reverse strand, counting down.
ATAAGCTAAACCTACAATATTTTTATTTTAAAAAGCATAACTTTATATTTTTTTCGTGAAATAGATTTAAATATATATACCAGTAATTGACTTAATTTGTAATTAATGTTAAGGATGATAGAAAGTATTAAAAAATATTTTAATCCTTTTCTAAACATTCAGAACAGACTGTATTAATAAGTTTTAAGCACATATGTTTCTTACATTGAAGACAAAAACAGTTTTAAATGTCGGCTGGGTGGCGTGGTTGGTTTGTCGCTGGCCTTCTGTACCCAAGGTTGCGGGTTCGACCTCGGCCCAAGTCAATGGATTTTCATGTTGCAGAAAATCGACACCGGCTATGTCGTATAATTATACGGCATGTAAAAGATCCCTAGGGGAAGCTCTAGGCAAAATTAAATCTTAGTACAGGTTCGCATCGTCAGAGCTCAAGTGCCTCCCTCTAGGGAGGAAACTGGTTGTCAAAAATTCCTGCGGCGATAGGTATCTGTCAATATGGTGCCGCACTAAAAAGAGATACCAGCTTTCGGTGATGTACTAGGTAGATTGAAGAACCCTGTAATAACTGTTCATAATCTGCCATTAGAAAAAAAAAGTTTTTACATTTTTTACCGGTCTACAGACAGTTTAGAGCTCCTTTTTTGGCGGATTAATGCTCTTTTTAGCAGGTTAAGTCAGTAAGTCTTCTTTTTAGTTTTTTTTTAGGTTCGGGAATTCTGATCTCATATCACAATGTGGCTGCTTAAATTCCTTTCCAATCTCCTCTAATAATCATGAATGTCTAAGTTTTTTATCAACCGAAGGAAAAACCGAATGATAGACAATGGAAGCATGAATTTCAGAAGTGTTAAATAGCTAGTAAAATATTCGCAGTGGCCAACGATTATATATTCGCCACACATCATATATTCTACACATTTCATCAGTGATATCAACACCGCTTTTGTTTATATTATAAAAATTCACAACTTCGGGTTTCCTCAGGTTTGGTATATATTAACGTATCGTCACTTTCATGCATAGTAGACATAAGTAAAATGCTTTTTCTTTCTTTTTTCTATAATAAGAAACTAATGTCGTCGCGGGATTTTATTATGAAACCCAAGAGTGGATGTTACATGATTTTGTATACTAAGGAAGGATAACGGTATCTCCCTTTTATTTTTTCTAGGTGTACCAACTATTGTTAATTTCTTTTTTAACAATCTTCTGCAAGTGGTAAATTAGTATACCATGTGTCACGAAAAATGTTACGTCCAGAACCTTATAATGGCTGACATAAACGCAGTACAAAAATATAACGCAATTGGTCGTGGGGAACACCCAGCTGGCCTCAGCACCCCAGATAAACTTTTGAAGGTAATTACGTTCCAATCTTCCGAGCGAGAGTGATTGCATCAGACCTGAAGGTTCAATGACCTAAAATGGAAGCTACAGAAAAATCGTGGTTATACGCATTCTTTTTGGAATCCTGGGAGTCTTTCCTTGTTGCTGGGGTTCCGGATCTCCGCGTGCCGGATCTCCCGTTAACCTCTCTGAAATAATCTCACTGTCTCTTCATATTCAACACCATACACTATGACAGTTAATAAGGATTTATTATTAAAGAAGCTCTGTATCTAACTGTTTAGATACAGAGCTGATACCTGCTCATATTTTTGACTGTCCAGCTATTCTTGCTGCTCTAACAAAAAATAGGGGTCCTCTTTTCGTCAACAAATCTCTATGTGAATAATATTGAAGAGATTGCCAGAACAGTCATCTGGGACGATGGTACTATTTGATTTGGTCCCGTCATGGATACGACACCATCATTATCATTAAAGAAGTATCTGTTTTATTGGTTGTATGTTCTCCAGAAGACATAATTGTGCTAAAAGATATCTTATAAAATATCATATAAATTCTATGGAATTTAAATCACAAAGGAACACGCTTTCCAATTTGTTTTATTGATACCTTATGTTTCTTGTAGCTCCTCCATAGAATGTCTAATGTAATTTTGCGTTACCGTCCATAAAAATGAAGTCTGCATCAATGACATATCGAAACAAATGCACGAAGGGAGGATCACTTGTTGGCAGTAGAGGTCTTTAGTAACTGAACCCGTATATAGAAGTAAAAACTTTGGAATTGAGTTCATTCGCTTATTACAGTGGTCTTTAAACTTTTTTGACTCATTTAACCCTTATAAATCTAAAGTGTTTTCGGGGAACCCTATTCCCCTTCCACTTAGAAGAATATTTCTTTAAATAATATTTCAAGTAGATCAGCATGTTACAGATACTTTATAGGAAGACAATTTTAAAAAACTGTATTTTATAGTGTTTATTAAAATTTTTTAGACATAATTATAGTGTCTGACTACTGTTGGCGGTGGATTATAGAATGTTGGCGCTAATCTGCGTCTTTCCGGAGAGGGGTTGCAACTTTTTTTTAAAGAGAAGGTGACTGATTCTAGAGTAGGATGGTTAGGGGTGAGAGACAGTCCCTTGTTTTGGATTGATTGATTGATTGTTAATTTTTTTGGCGCAAGAGCCAAGCCTGGCTATACTGCTCCACACATTTGTTAGTACATTAAAATTTTAAAAATATAAACATATAATAAAAGTGCATATAAATATAAAAATGTATTTTAAAATGTCTGAATATAAAAGTGAACAAAAAGTATTTAAAAATGCATTAATGTAAAAATTTATGGATATTTCTTTTTTTAAAAAAGAAAATACAATGGTACAATAAAATTATATTTCATGTAAAACGTCAGTGGAAAGTAAAAAAGTAAAAAGATTTGGATGGGGAGTTTCCCCAACCAAATTAGTCAAAGTTAAAAGATTGGTTTTTAAAAAAGGTGTTTCTTTTAGATGAATATTTTGAACATTCTATTAAAATGTGTGAAATAGAAAGGTCATGTTGACAAAAGTCACATACTGGGGGACTCTCTCCCAGCAGCAAATGTTTATGCGTTAGACGAGTGTGTCCAATACGAAGACGAGTCAAGAGAACATCTTGTCTTCGTACTGGTACCGCTGCCCATTGAGCAGTAGAAGGATGAATGCTATGTAGTTTGTTGATGATCTGTTGATCTCAAATCTCTTGCCATATATGATGGAAATAGCGCTGTATAGATTTTTTTAAGTCCTGGTAATAGACAGGCTGATGCATGTGATAAGCCCTTGTTTTGGAAGCGCGAAGCAGTGGACTCTTAATTGATGGGTGTGAAGGAAAGCGAGTTAATTTGACTGTGAACGACGCATAGCGCGTGGTCTGCTGTACCGAGAATAGAGTTTCTTGGGTACGATTTTTACACGACAGGCTGTGTTTGATTTGAGAAGTTTTATAAAGTAAGTGAGATCGACGCACAGCGCGTGGTCTGGTGTATTAAGAAAAGATAGTTTCTTGGGAGAATTTTTAACACGACCGACTGTTTTATTTGAGTGTAGTGAGAAGCGTTGAGAAGTAGTTTAGAAAGTAATTGAGAATACACGGCAATAATATTATATAATGTAGTTTACTCACACATTAATATTAATCTGTCATCTCAAAAGAGTCACATACCCAAACATAACATTTAGTAATTTGGATGTGTACTTGCATTTTCTTACACGAATTTTCCAAGCCTATTCCTATTGATATTACTTGCAGTCGCATTTCATACCTTGCATTTAATTCGTTTTTGTAGCCAATCTCATTGAGGAAACATTTTCACCATTCATTGTTCTGAATGGTATCAAAATGTCTATATCTGTGTAAAAATCTCACGTATATTTTGTATGAATTTGCAATTTAAAATTTAAGAGCTGTTCTTACTTAAATTTAGATTTTAACATCGAGTTTGTTGATATGTCGATAAGCTGTTCCCTCTCCTTCATTATAGGTGTTTTTTCTACAAATGTAAAAAAGGCCATTTTCCATTAGATAGTTATTTAGTTGTACAAAACATTGCACTAACGAGCGTAAAATTATTCCATGGAAACCGGGATTACAGACAATAGAATATTTACAAGGTGGCACATAGAAAATGAAAAACGTTTTAATACTCTTGTATTATATTACATTAATAGTCTAATAAGCATTACAAAATAAAGTTATATTATGTTTAAGTAAAATTTTCAGTTTTAATGAGTGGGATGAGCTCAGAAAAAAATTGTGGTTATATAAACTTCATAGAGGACGTGAATCCCTTTTGCAGACATATTTAAAATTTTCATTCAGATTTTTATTGTGACTCGGTAGAACCCTTGGGTATACCTCGTGGGACCCCAGGGTTCCGTGGAATACAATTTGAAGACCACTGGCTTATCATAATGCTTCCCCGGATTAAGTACGTCTGAATCATCATTACGTTCACTTTCCCTCAAGCTGTAAGGTGAATGCGACTCCTGAGATGTGATGCCCAGTCATTGCATTACTTACAGCAGTGTAAGCAATGACACTAAATGGAAGCTGTAAATAAGATAGTGTCAAGATGATTGGTGAATAGGAAACTTTTAAAATACGTCTGTGGTCAAAGTAGGTTGCTAAACTTGCCATCCCTTTGGTGTACGTTGATCGGTATCTGTCTTTGTTCTCTTGTAGCACAATATTTTGGTAATTGATTGGCGTTATTTTTCTTGGGCAGTTATCAATAAACTTTACTCGTACTTATACACGTACTCATGCTTTGGAAGGTTTTCTCAATAGGTGTAACAATGCTTTTTCCGTGTCTTTGTAAAAATGCACATCTTTTCTTGTTCTACACGTTTCTCTCATATTTCACCATAAATATGGAGAGAGTCATCAAGAGGGCTTTTTAAGCCACATTTATACACGAGCTCATTTGAACTTGCAGTGAATGACTGCAACTGCGCCTTCCACGCTTATTTTTCTAGTGGCCTTAAGATGTCCGAGATGAGAGCATTTACGTATTCTCACATAATCTGTGACTCATTATTTCTGATATTTGATAGTGAATTATCTTTCGTATTGGTACTCTCTCATTCAAACAAGCCCTACAAAATTCTGCATTTTATTTAAGGTTGCATGCCAGTACATTAATTCACACATTACGTTTCTTGAAGTCTCTAGATATAAATATCTCAATTAGCTAAGAGGAAACAAAAAAAATAATCGTTACATTTAAGAAATCTGTTTTCAAACTTATTTTAATGGATTTCTTTAAAAATAAGATAAGAGATTTCACATAAATTTATTTTATGAATAAAGGCTTTTATTCTTTTATGAGGGTAACAAACTTTGAAATACCTCTCAACAATGCAGTAGCCCTCATGCAGCTTCATAATCCGACGTCAATAAAAATCAAATCAAATCACAATTAACAATGCAGTAAATTTGATTAGCTCATCTTTTAGATTAAAAATCTTGGAAAGTTTAAAAGGAAAATTTTAATAAAGAACTTTTTCCCCCTAATCACAGTTATATAAGAACCAGATGCTGCAGTACTCATACTGATAATTATTTATTACCGATTTGTATGAAAAAAATATAATCACATTCAAAAGTAAACAAAATTATCACGATTCTATCAAAGAAAAGATCTAAAGAAATTTTGATAAATTACCTATTTAAGAAAAAATTACATCAAAGTGGGTACTTTAAAATCAAAACTTCTGCTGAAAATTACTTTTCCAAAATGCAGCTCTTGTTTTTGTTTTCAATCGGAGGTAATTACAATTATGAGTTGTTGTTTTTTTTCAAAAAGATCAAAGAGATTTAATCGTGTTTTAGTTACTTCATTAGCTTTTTTATGTCTTTAAGAAATTGTTTAATAATTCTTCAAAACTTTTTAAATATTTCATTTTTTAAGACATAATCCTCAAATTAAGTTAATATATTTTAGGAATGGATATTAAAATGGGGTGATAAAAGTAATGTGATATGGATAAAAATATAATTGAATTTAAATTTCATTGTTAGGAATTTTTAAAAATTATTTGCCAATTTTCCGAATTTTTTATTCTTTATGAAAAATTTTGTTCTATTAACTTTGAGATGTATTTTATAGCTACTTACTCTCGAATGCAACGAAATTTTTAAGAAACTTAAATACTATTAAAAATATTGTCATGACTCAAATCTTTTCAAATTGCCTTATTTAAAATATCATACGAAAAATTATTGTTCAGCACAAGACTTTTCATTATCTCTCGTATTCAGTATGAGCATCAATAATTTTTTTTAAAAAAAGTCTTCTGTGTAAGGAAAAAATATTTTTTATTTGCTTTAATATTCTCTTGTTTTTAAAATGTCTTCATTGAATTTAAAAAGATATTTTCCTCTCACAATTTCAAACAGTGCATCTAACTTGAGTTTATGGGAAACTTAAAGTGAACTTATTTAAATTATATAAATGATGTGGAGGCCTATAGAAATCAAGTGAAATATTTCAAATGTTTGTGAGAATTATTACAGAGTAATTATAAAATTAATAAAACTTTATTTTGAAAGGTATGAATTAAGAATTAATGACACAATTATTGTAATCAAGCCTTTTAAAATGATTTAAAGAAACCAATGTATAAAATTATTTCATTATAGTTCTATTTGGCTACGTTGCATGTGACGCAGAATGTTACCAAAAGGAAGCTGATGAGTGTAGCCGAAAGCTTACACCGGTAGGTGTACAAGATGTAGATCTCAGTTTCTGTAAGTATCAATACATTTTAATGAGGCATAAGAGAAGCTCTCCATCATTTAAGTCTTTAGTTTAATTTAGACTATCTTTCTGTTTTTTTAAGGTATCCGACTACTTTCGGAACCGTGATTTTAAAAAAGCGCATAAATGGATAATTTTCATGATACTTAGTGTCACTTGGATTAGAATACATGTATAAAATTGTTTTAAGGACATTTTGATAAAAAAATATTATTTAAACACAATATTTCCGCAAAAAATTAACTTAGAATTTTTTTTCAAAATATTCTCCTTTTGTGAAAATTGCTTCTATTATATTAATATTTGGCCTGCATATAGCTCAGATCTCTGTACAGAGGCCAACTATGATTTTTGAAAAATTCAGATTATTTTCAGAGTTACAACCATTTGAAATATAATTATCGGCGTTTTTTTCTTAAAATGTCTCCCCTCTGTTGTCGTAAAACATAAATAAACCCACTTCTAAGTTATATATTTCAAAAATTCTAGTTGAGCCTCTGTACAGAGGTCTGAGCTATAGACAGGCAAAATATTAGTATAATAGAAGTATTTTTCACAAAAGGAGAATATTTTGAAAATTGGTTATTCTATGATTATTTTTTTTCAATATATTGTACTTTAAATAATTTTTTATTGTAATACTATTCTTAAAATAATCTTATATGAATTTTCTAATCTACGTGACACTAAATATCATAAATATTATACATTTACACGCTTTTGCAAAATCACAGATCCGTACGTAGTCGGATACCTTAATGTTGAAGAACCGGAGGAAATGGATTGGATCACATTTTGCTACATTGGCGCCAAAAATGGCGATAAGTTTGCCAAAGTGTAAAAGAAAAAGAAAATAATCGTTAAATTTAGTTATAATTTTTTTGTTATTCAATAAATAAAACAAGTTTATAACTAAATTTAACGATTCTTTTCTTTTCATCCGGGAATACACAATCCATTGTCCACTTTGAATTTGAATTTTTCTTACACTGAACTAATGTTTGTATGAAGATAGAAACTATACGTATATTATTCTGCATTAAGAGGATTTCGTCCCTTTTTTTTTATTGTAAGCTGGAATTATCAACAGAAATGGAGGATGAATTGTACAAAATTTGGAATTCATTTTTTTGAGATAAAATGAAGGGCGGAAACTTTATTTCGTTATTTGCTAAAGTTGCTTAATTTGCTAAAGATTTTCGTTAAAGTGCTGTTCTTGTCAGACAGAAGAAAATCTGCATGATGTTCTTAAAAGGTTTCAATGATTCATTTTTTCATTTCTTTTGTTCCTTTTAAAAGAACCTTTCTGAAAAATTTGATTTTCGCTTCCAGTCATGTTTCCTTTACATCAACTACAGTGTCTTCATTGATTTTAAGGCATGATAAGGACGTCATCTGATCTATCCAAACTTTCGTACTAAGCCAACGTGAGGACTTTGAGCTTCGACAGATTTAAGACGTATCAGACGTTGTACCTTGTGTGGCTTTAGGCGCCGAACCTTCGACTCAACAATGCCAGTAAAAATTTCACTAACATAACTACCCGATTATCACATCGTACATGTTTTTAAGGAAAACATGTATATAAGTGTGTGCGTTTTAGACTACCTAAGTATTTGATTAAATAAGTGACAAGTTGATTAAAAAGTTTGATAGATTAATGATTTACTTTACCTGGTTATTGTATGAAATATTTAATTATTCTAATGTTAACCCAAACAGAGATCGTTAAAGAGAAAGGTAAACAATTTGGCAATAAAACAATTTTGTTCTTTTATAAATTAATTCTTGGTAACGAAGAAAAAAAAAATAATAAAGATTTTAAAATAAAAAATAATAAAATAATATATATAATATAATATTACTGCTATATTAGCTAAAAAGTAATTAAAAATTAACAGAATATATGACGGAGCAATACTTAAATTAAAAGTTTTACGACAGGTAATTATATAAATTATTAGGATCTTGCTGGGAAGAATACACTATTTATAAAGAATATTTCAAATTATAAATGTGTTAACCTAATTATTACAAAAATACTTTTGAAAACGCAAAACATGCCATTTTTAATACTTTACCATCCAAGTAATCATTCTTCTATAAAATAACAAGTTAAATTCTTGAATCAAATGATTTTATTTACTTAACGGACTTGATGAAATATCTAGTTAGTATGTTCCATAACGAACTCTATACTTTAATATTAATATATGTATAATAAGATGTATATACTGGAGAAAGGATGTATTTTATATGTAATGAACCATTTCTATTATCTGTTACTGTAGCTTTAATTTAAATTTTATTTTTATAGTTTTTCTTTTTACTTTAAAAAGTTTTTCATTGTTGTTTAAAAATTAAAATTCTAAACATATTCGTATAGTTACATTTAATGATGTGAAAATCTTAAGATGATCCTGTTAAGTTTATTTTCCAACTACAGTGAAATACATTAAACGCGAAAACTTATATGACGAAATAACGTTTAACACGAAATTATGTAACCGTCTTGACAAACTTCTATGGATTTTCAAGCCTTTTTTTTTTCTCTTAGCACGAAAAAATTTACTATTTAGAATGAATAAAATACGGAAAACGCCAATCACGCAGGTAAGATTTAAGAGAGGTGTGAAATAAAAGAGAGGTAGTTTCACATGTTTCTTACAAAGGTGGTTAACTTGGCTTTAAAATGCCCTCTGTGACACGCGCGAGCTAATTTTGTTTATCCTAGCTACTTCCCCTGTGATAGCCTCCCTGTGGGGGAAGCCATCTCTTCATTTACTCGACCTAAATTTGTAGGAGGTAAGGATTAATGACCCAAGCTAGCTATAATCAGTCCAATTTATTATTATCAAATCCGATAATCAAAGACAATCTTACAATAGAGGGAAAATCAAGAGTGATATATCGTAACCCAAAATCTTATGTGAATAAGCACCTGGAATCCTAACCGCTTAACTTTAAGTAAAGTTATTATATGAATCCTAACTTCCTTAATTTATTTGAATAGTTAAGCCCGTTCTATAACTACGCATCTAAGTTCAGATCCTTAACGTAACCACACTGCGTTCAGCAACTTAGCTTCCTTTCCTCCTTCTTCTTAATCGATTACTAAACCTCCACTATATTACTAACTAATCTGCATATCAAGGTTTCTTCATGAGAGGGATGGCTGTGAAATAATTCAATTGTTGGCCTCAAAGATTCCCCAAGAGGATTAGTAGAAAAACACCGTAAACCCCCTTCACCCCCCTCTACAAATGCCACACAAAAACATCTAATCTCTCATAGGTTGGTAACAACGACAATTTGGAGATTGTTCAAAACTATAAAATATCATTGGTCCAGATTCCGATGACGAAACTGAAATGAATATTGCAGTTGCTGTTCCCATATCGTCCAGAATGAGGATCATCATGAAATGCATGCGCGGTTAGACACACATTCCAGTGATGAAATGAACAACAAAATGGACTACATCGAAAAATTTGTTGACAATTTATGCTAAAAAAAGGCAAAGCAAAGAAAATTACTCCAAAAACTCAATCAATGTTTCATTTTTTAAAGACATTTGAAAATTTTGTATTAAAATTCATTAAGTTCTTGTGAATAGTTTGTGAGAGGGATTCGTTCCTCTCCCTTACCCTCCTAGAGATGAGGGAAGAAGGGAAGAAACACTATCCATAAAAGAAACAATCTATTTATTGATCTCACAAAATAGCAACACTGATTCAATAAATTTCAACGCGAAGAAATGTTATCAATATGAATAAAATATGCATTAACAGCAAGATACACGAATTACAATTAGACTATTAATATCGATATCCTTTTTACAGGATCCCAAATCTAACATCCCATTTAATTTATTACTAATTCAACAATAGTGAACAATCGTCACTTTAAATCTTTCCTCTATCAAATATGTGAAATACTCTACAAAATGTTACAATACCTGATCAGTAGCAATCAATTTTATCTCACAACATTCTCTCTCCTTCTCCTCATTACTAGCTAGAAAACTTTGACTATATATAGTAGACTTAATTTGAATATCACGGTTTCTTCTTCCAAAAGGTTGGTTGTGAATAAAAGTGAATTGATAGCCCAAAGATATCCCAAGAGGATTAGAAGAAGGTACGCGAATAGATTCGTCACAAGTTTTGCTTTATTAATTTTTTTAAATACATGCATTTCTACATATCTATGTAAATAAAATGTACTCTAAAAAACTTAATTATGTTGAATGCATGTTTTTTAATGCTATATCCTTTAACACGATAAAAAGCTTCCGTCCCCTCAGTTTCGTGTTAAGCAGTGGTGGCCAACCCAAATGACCTCGCGGGCCACTTCGGAAAAACTTTACAATCCCGCGGGCCGCATATAAAAATATATATCTTTATATTAGATTTGGATCCATTACAAATATTTATTGGAGTGAAAATTTAAAACAGACTGATATATTATTATTGTTTTCATTGTTTTTCATGTATACAAACATAGATAGTATAATAATGCAATAGTCAAATAATGTTTAATTTATTTAATTAGTGAGATATATGTTTCTCAACTCTTTCACTTAGTTTTTGCGAGTTGATCTCAATGCATATGTATTTGCGTATTATAATTGATGTGAGACAGATTTTCGTGCGTTAAGTTTAAGCACGATTTATGTTTGATAAATTTCAATTTAGAAAAAGAAAAAAAAAAGAGATTCGCAGTAACATAAGCAGCATGATAAAATAATAACAGTTATGTGTGTGGGATTTATTTTTTACAAAAAAAAATCTTTTTAAACAAAAAGTATTGTACAAAATAGTCGAATTTTGTAAAGTTGTAAAGAATCTCGCGGGCCGCAAAATTATTCAAGGTGGGCCATATGCGTCCCCCGGGCCGCGGGTTGGACACCCCTGGTGTTAAGCGTTTTCCACTGTATATGCTCAGTAATATATTTTTTCACGGTAGGTCTTAAACCTTTATTAACCCGATTTTAATTAATTTGTTTAGTAAGCATGAAGCTATTCTTTTTATCAATGTTATCCAGTATTTTTATAATTTTTTTTTTCCATTAGGCAATTTTCGGGCAAAAATATTGCCATGTCTTGTGGATGCAGTAAAAAAATGTGAAATGAGCTTTTTACCCGAACTACAAGAGTTACAGTCGATAGTAGAGAAAATGTGTACAACAGGAACGGTTATGAACAAAGGTATTATTGACATTAATAATAGTATTATTGATAGATAGATCGTATTAAGCTTTAAAAAAATTAAATATTTTTCTTCATTTCTTTTCAAATTGACAAAATAGTCATTTATCTGTAAGAATATTTCAGTAAATCGAACTTTCACTATTGCTAAAAATATATTGACCTCTATAAAACCAAAAAAAAAAAAAAAAAAATTTTTTTGTTTATTTTTTTTACGTTTATTTTTCTATCAAATAGTCAATTTTGTTTTAGATCAGGGGTTGGAACCTTATAACCGTGTTGAGAGATAATTAAATAAAAGTATATATATATATTTTATTTTTTATTTAATATCATTCACATGATCTTAGTATTAAAATAACCTAGGATTTTGAATAATAACCTGGTAAAATTGGCAATGTATTATGAATTGTGTTTCCATTAATAAGTTTTCTCTCCCATGCATAAATTAAAAAAAACATAGCAAACTTTGTTATAACGATTTTTTATTCAAAAATTAACTAATGGGTATCTTCTCGCGTAAAAGAGAGGCATCAAATATTTATTTATATAGAATAAACGAAAATTTTATCTTAATAAACTAGAATTATTTAATTATACTTGATTTATCTTCTAGATCATTTGAGACTTCAAAAATGCCTCAAAAATGTAGACAAAGATTCAAAATGCTCTGATATTTTATCAAATATCTTTGATGGCAAAAAGACTGAACGAGAAAAGAATATAGCTCAAAGGGAGGCTTGCAAGTAAGTAACTCATATATATATATATATATATGTATATATAGGAAGAATATTTAGTTAACACTATTGACAGTTGTATTGATTGATTGTTTTTTATCAATCAATCAAACCGGACAAATTAACAAAGGAAATTTTAATCCCCCAACTCCCTGCTCTTCACCCAAGCGTTTTTGGACCACTCTTACACTCGTTGAATAAATCACAATATAAGTTGGAGTGGAAGGTGCCTCCCACTCATCATGATATGATGGTAATAAAAGTTATGTTGAGTTCGAGTCGTCAAGTGGAACATAGACTCCTAAACTACACTTTCACTTTTTGCTAGTCGTCACAGAATATGTTTCTCGTTTTCAGAGGACAAGAAGAAATGTTTCCCAAAGTGCATAGTGGCAGTTTCACCCGCTTTCTCCCGAGCATATTTTCAGTTGCATCGAGCACTGTGAAAAAGATATCTATATTGATTCCTTCTTTCTATTTGACTTTTTTATGTCAATAGTCTTATGGATCTTGTCTGACTTTATTAGCCTCCGTAGAATTACTAACAACTCAACAATAACCACTCTCCCTCTCACACACATACATAGGGAAGGTTGACCGGCTTTAAAACTATTTTAAGCCTACAATCTTAGTTAATAAGGCTAAGTGTTTATTATTATACTACTATGATGATCTTATTTTAACATATTTTCTTTTTGTATTTCTATTTATTGTTCAGCTTTGTTACATTTATGGCAATTTCGAATATGATTAATGATTATATATATATATGCAATGTTGAGCCGAAACATTATGAATACTTCCATGTTTTTCAATGAACTCGTCTAGATGACGCGGAATCCTCGTGATTAAGAGAGAATGTTATTTAAATACTGCTAGATAATGTAAGCTCAATTCAATTTTATAAGTGAGTGGAAAGGCAGCTTGTCTAAGCGGATTTGAAAGAGGATATATTGTAATAGCGAGAATGAGTATCTCCGAAACACACAGAGCATGAATGGTAAGTTGTTCGAGATCTCCTGTTTTTAGCATTTATGTAAAACTTTGAAACCATCAGTAGAAGCCAAGATGTTGGACATCCACGCAGCCTCAAAGACAAAGAACGTCAGAGACTTGTCTGGCTTAGTAAAGAAAAATCGCCGCCAGACCATGGATCAGCTGACAGCCCAATAAAATGCAGTACAAGTGCTTAGGAACACACATCTCAACAGACACTGTTGGTCATGGGGCTGTACAGCAAACGTCCCACTTGTGTGTCTCTGTTGATCAAGCGTTATCGTCAACTACACCTTCAGTGGGTCCAGGAACACCGGGAGTATATCATAGGAAAATGAAGGAATCTTGTCGGATGGTTCCCGATTTCTCATTCACCACGTCAATGGTCGTGTTGGGGGCAGATGTCTTCAAGGCGAACAGTTGCTCCTCAATGTTCTGCAGATCATACACAGGCTTGTGGTGACGGTATTATGCTTTGGAAAACGTTCTCATGGGTGACTCTGGTACCATAAGGCGTCTTTTTTTTCCAACTGGAAATGGAATCTTCCAGCAGGACAACGTCCCATATCAAAAGGCTAGAATTGCGTTAGAATGGTTCTAGAAGTTTAAACATGTACAGTAGGCACCTGTTTCTTGTGGTCCTTTTTTAGGCTATTTTGTTTTTGTGCGATCGCATGAAAAAAAACAACTTCTGCAGTATTTCGACGAATATGCTTAATATATGTAAGAATTAATGAAATTTTCGAATATTTTTTTTGTGTGGTTATTTTTATGCGGTTTTTATCAACCACACAAAAACAGGTTCAACTGTATTCTAATTAATCTCCTGGCCACCTAACTCGGCGAATCTTAATCTGATAGAGCGCATTTAGGATTTCATAGAAAGACGGCTCAGAGACCAAGCACCTTCAAGACGGAATATCTTGGTTTTATGTGACTACTGCTAAGACAATTGGTACAACCGTCTTCATTCATTTACCAAGACCTTGTGGCCAAGTGTTGCAGGCAGGAAATACAGGCATTTGAAGGCAGAAAATGTAAAATTAAGAAGTAAAATTCAAGTTCAGGGGGTTAAGAATAATTAGACGAAAGGGAATATTATGTATAACTAAGCCAAATCAAGCGGGGTTTCTTCTTTAAATTATATCACTTGAGATTTGAAAAAAAATATCCATTCTTTTTTTTTTTCGGATATCATTTTGAATGATATTGCTCGTAAGCCATTTTATTTTGAAAATGGAAAAAACTAGTATACATTTTCTATCTTCACAAATGTGTCACAAGGATTTCTTGCCTCATAGCTTTATTTGTTTTATTGATGAATCTTTCACAAAGATATTTACTGTCCTGTTTGCTTTCTATAAATGAATGAAAATGCATTTTAGAGAGTTTCAAAGCGGTTATGGTCAAATACAATTATATATTTATATTAAAAAGCTCTTTTATCAGAATATTCTTTTATTAATTCTTATTTCTCCATAAACATTTTTTTTAAAAAATTAATTCGATTATAAAGAGTAATTATATCCTTATTTTAATTTTTTTTCAGGCAATATCGTAAAGTGTACGACTGTTTTGCAGAAAGCGTGCAGAATTCATGCGACAAAAAAAATGCAGCATTTTACCGTTGGATGACTGAAAAATATTATAAGGTGCAGGAAAAAATTTGTGATGAAGTGACTATCCCCCTAAGCAAAAAAGGAGAGAGATCGCTAAACATGGATGTACAGAATGTCTTTAGATCTTTGGGATTGTTTTAGAATAACCCTTGATTTCTTCTAAAGATGTAAAAATTTAATAAATAAATAACGCATGTAAACGTACATTTTTGGGTAAAATATTTGTTACTTAAGTTCCAAAAATGCCAGAATTGTATGTGAAACTATGATAATTGTAAATGGAGTATATTTTTAAAAATAGGAACTCCAAAAATAATTTTTTTTTCGTTTTTTCTTTCTTTAAGTAATATAATTAACAAAAAATGAATTGGGAATTGATGTTACACTCACATACTATCGAAACATTGCCAACGTTCAAGGTAACTTGCCAAGTTGGCGACCCCTATCTCGCATGTGTCGTACGCGCTGAATTTGCAACCATGTGCTTTCTTTCATATTATGTCGCGAATGCCGTTGTGATAGTTCGTAATTACCCAATTCTAATCAGAAATTTCTTTTTTAGGAAAATATTTTAAGATAAACTATTTAAATCAAATAAAACAATGAAATAATAACGAAAAAAGTATTTTTGGCTAATAAAATTAATTATTTGTGAATTAAATTACAAACCCATTAAAAAAACAAAGCGTCTTTCATCATTTTAATGACCGCGGTTGCCTAGTGGTCAAGGTATCGTATCGTAGTTGGCATGTCACAAGTTCGAATCCATTTTCACTAAAGATCTGCCATGTAGGGGAGCGATGCACGTTAAATCTGTCGAGAGCTCAAACGTCCTCTCATTGGTAAGGTGTGGTAGTTAGGAGAGAGGAACTTTTTTTTTTCATTTTTCCCTTTGTTAAGTAGCATTATTAACTAAAAATGATTTGGAAAAGTTTCTATGTTAAAGCGTAAAAAAATTCTGGGTATTTTTACCAACTATCGCAACAATGGCAACGTTCAAGATAACTTACCAAGAAGGCAACTCCGATTTCGAATGGGTCGTACTCGCTGATTTGGCAGTTATGTGCTTCCTTTCACATAATGTCACCAATACGGTTGCTATAATACGCAGATTCGCAATTCGGCTCAGAAATTTCTTTTTTAGGAAAGCGTTTTAAAATAAACTATATTTAAATCAACTAAAACAATGGAAACATAACAAAAAAAGTTTTTTTACTAATAAAAATTGTTTGTGAATTAAAATAAATAAAAAAATCGTTTTTCATCTATTTTTAAAAACTTTTCAAAGTAATAACATTGAAAACACAAACAAAAATTTTTTACAATATAAAAAAAATTAAGTTTTTTTTCTGTTAATTTTACAGCAGAATTCTACATAATCATGCTTACCTAACTCTGATCTAAAAAATAGCTCGTTGTAACAAATATGTTTCTTTCACATAATTCTAAAATTATTTAAACGAATATCGAGCAAATTTAATATAACTTTTCGTAGATGAATTATATTTTGCTTATTGTGTATTTCAAAATATATATTTTGATGTAACATGTGCGGAAAATACTTTTCATCAATATGAATCATTGTATTCAAGGAAAGCTTATACTCGTACACCATAATAAATAACAAATCGATACTTATAATTCAGTATTGTTATACACATATATACATGTAATACATAAGTTACTTTAAATTTAACCATTAATCAGTTGGTTGGTACATAAAATCATCCCATTTTTTTAATTAAAAATTCAAGTAATCAAAAAAAGTTGTTATGAATGAAAATATATCAGAAAAGTTAAGATTTGCAATGCTAATTATTTCAAAGAGAAAAAGAATTTTCGTATAAAAAATTTATTATTAATAATTATTAGCACTATATAGGAAATTGATAATGTTACCTTATTTTGGTAGACTAAAACAAAATTTTTTTCTTTTTTAAAGAAAAAAAAAGGAGTGAAGTCTTTTTATTTGTTTAAAAAAACAATTACTTCTTTTTTGAATTTCTTCACTTTAATCAATAGAAAAATTTCACCTCTTTTTAATGTCTCTTAGAAGAGCCAATTAAATCAAATTAATGTATGAAAATCACATAGATCATTATACTTTTGAAATACAATTTTCGTATTTGACTTATGCTACGAAAATAAATATATTCGTTTTATTATTTAAATATATATTACTCAATTAAATACAAAATGTTACTCAATTAAATACATTTGCTATTCAGCTGTGAATATTATGTTACTCAATTAAATACTGTGCTATTCAATGAATTATGCAGGGTATCCCGATACTCAGCGTCAAGCGAGCACAGGAAGAATGAGGGGGTTTCATACCAGTCTGGGAAAAATAAATAAATAATTCCATATCACTCGGTTAAGTGATGATTAGCATATTTTTGAAAATATGGAAAATTGACACCCGCCATCGCGCCATTACGTATTGTGACCCCAAATTTCACAATTTTAGACTAATTTTTTCACTAACGATATCTTACACATCCGTACTATTAATTACAATCACCAATAGAGCAGAAAGCTTTGCTCTGGTTTAGCTAATATTATCTTTGTGTGTTTGAGTTAAGGTTTAGAAATTTGATATCACCTAACTTTGAATGTCCGTAAATAGAAGGCAAGCTATTCCAGGCGAGTTATTTCAAAAGATGACCAATTCAAATAAAATTTCAAAATGATGCAACACTTCATACCTTATTATTGTTAAAGATTGCCAATTTTTTAATTCATAAATGAATTTAAAAAATTGGCATTGATTTTTATGGATAGGAAAGGGATTATTATGGATAGCCATTATTATGCATACATTTTATCCCAATAAATGAAAGAATAGTTCATCAACTGAAAACTTTTCTTTCAAGGTGAAATTCTTGTTAATGTTAAAATCCCTAAGAATCAATCCCTTTTTGTAATCTTCGAATAAAAAAGTAGTCGAGTTATCATCGAGTTCACATAACATGTTTTGAACTTTATATACAGAGTGCCCACTAAAGTTCGTTGTCACCCCAATAATTTATGAACAAGAGCTGTAGTCATAAACTGGGGGTCTAGGTGTAAAGTGGATAAATTTGGAGTTATCGTTCTTATCTCAAAATAGTACGAGATACAATAAGAAAGTCAATTCCAAAGTTGTTCAGCATCATCGGTTTAGTAAAAAAAGACACATAAGAAGTTAAAAGTAAAAGGGGTAAAATACATATTTATTTGGTTTTTAACCCCCATGATTGGAACCCCACATGATGCGTTAGAAAACAGAAAATGCCACATTTGGGAGCATCCCCGATCCCTGACATCACACGGATGGATGAAGCATGCTTTGTGCACAGTACTATGAACAATAAGCAGAACATTCACTACTGATTTTTAACCCTAAATGTGCTGTTGAAGTTCAACATCAAGTTACTGGTTGATAAATGCCTGGTGCGGAACATTCAGAAGCAGAAATGCCCGATATTTTTACGAGGGCATGTTAACGAGATTCCGATACTTGCCATTACTGAAGGACGTGATATCCGCTTTTTTTAGAGAATTTGCAATTGAGTGACTTCTAGAATGTATGGTTCTAACACGACAATGCCTCACAGCGCAAGATATCACATGTCGCACAGTGCATTCGAGACATATTTCAGGAACAACACTTGAGGTGTGTTAGTTGAGTTTAATGGCCTGAATGGTCACCGGACCTCAACCATTAGACTTTTTTCTGTAGGGGTACATCAACAAAGAGTGCATGCAACCCCTCCGTTAGCACAACAGGAACTTTGAAACCATATTACGGATGAGTGTGCCAGTGTGTCACGTGCCATGTTGAAGAAAGTGTAGCGAGAAAAGAAAAACTCGTGTCCACATGTGATAAAGGACACCATTTTCAGCATAACACATAGATTAGCCTCATTGTTGAAAAGTGCAGTTTTGTTCAACGTAATTGCTAACATGTGTGTTTTATGCTTTTCATTTGTATCATTTTTGTGCCTAAGAAGTTTTTATTAAAAAAAGAAATCGGTGATGAGGAACAACATTGTAATTGACTTGTTTATGTATCTCATGCTGATTTTGAGATGAGAATGATAACTCCAAAGTTATCCGCCGGGGACACTGTAGGCAGTTGTGTGTGTGTGTGTGGCGCATGGCAACTTTGCTATACCTTGATCCTACTTTTATGACTATAGCTCTTGTCGTTCATAAACTATTGGGGTGACAACGGACTTAAGCGGGTACACTGTATATGTATGTTGTAAATATTCTTTACAATATTCTTTTGTTGAATATATTATCTTTATGATATTATTATCAAAATACTTAAAAGATCAAAAAATATGATTTTAATTGTACGTTTAAAAATATAGACAAGATAATTTGTAAAATGCGTAGAAACGCTATTCTGTTCTTTTCAACAATTAAACAATTTTAATAGATGTTTGGTTTCTCTCTCTGCACTACTTGAACAAGACAACAACAACAGTTTAATAACTTTAAAAACGTCAAGAATTTTTATAATTATTTATAAATATGAATATAATGAAGCTATCCTCTTGAGTTTTTTGAAAATCAGAGCGGGGGTTCACATTAAATTAACAAAATGATTTTCGAAGGTTTTTGGATATCAGAGCTCATCTTTTAGACACCTTTTACATAATCTTCAAGCAATTTTCTATTGATATTTTTAAGAAAATGACAAAAACCTTTATTTTCATCGTTTTTCGAAAGTACTTTACGAATTAATTTGTACTAAATTGCTAAAAAGACTCAATGATTTATATTAATGAATTCAAACTGATGTAATTTATTCCAAGGAGTTATTCGTAGTATTACCTATTCGAACATCATAAGGGATTTGATTGCAAGTAAGAAATAAATATGTGCAGTAGAATCTTGTTAATCCATACTAATTGGTATTCTAGGTTGTTCACAATGTCCCCTATCTAAGCTCTCTTCACAGAAAAGAGGACTGATAATATAACTGTACATATCACACGTGCTGCATGTTACTTATTACATAATTAAAAAGGTGATAAATATTAAACTCAGTACATTTCGAATGTGTTACACACCCACTCACTGTGTTCGCGCGCGAGTGTGTAGGGTGATTTTTTTTTTAAAAAAAACCTAATATAACACTATTATAATTTTTGTTTCTTGTGTAAGCCAAATACTTATTTTTTTTTAACATTAACATATAAAGATTCATCAATAAATCTAGAAAAAATAGTTTACAGTTAAAATTTATAAAATGGTACATTAGTGTGGCTTCAATTAAAATAATATCCGGTCTCTTTTTTCAAAAATGTGTTATTCTACATCGTAATAATAAATTAATGTTGCTGTTTTTAAAGTTGGTAAGCGTTTCAAAATTATTACTATTTACCTCATCAATGAAATCTTTAAAAAATTACATTTGGTGTGTTTAGATTCAAATATCTTTTCTCTTTACGAAACAATGCTATGCATGGAGATAGATTCCAATGCATACAAACCAACCAAAAAAACTAAAAATCATCTGAAACAAAAACCTAACACAGTTATCAATACCTAATTCAAGTTTTCAGGATCGCAATATCAGAATTTCAATTTATTTTCAATCTATTTTTACAATGCTACAACATTTCTTTAACAATGCAAATTATTTATAA
>BMAV01017962.1:157441-189697 GCA_019973955.1 Trichonephila inaurata madagascariensis | reverse complement strand
AGGATGTTTGCTTCCATAACAAAGTCGAAATTTACGTTGAACATTAATGGGTGATTTCGTTTCGTGAAACCATCATACAATCGCTTTATCGATTTTGCACCAGGATGTTTGCTTCCATAACAAAGTCGAAATTTACGTTGAACATTAACGGGTGACTTCATTTCGTGAAACCATCATATACCATCGCTTTATCGATTTTGCACCAGGATGTTTGCTTCCATAACAAAGTCGAAATTTACGTTGAACATTAATGGGTGATTTCGTTTCGTGAAACCATCATACAATCGCTTTATCGATTTTGCACCAGGATGTTTGCTTCCATAACAAAGTCGAAATTTACGTTGAACATTAATGGGTGATTTCGTTTCGTGAAACCAAAGCACTCATTGGTCTTTCTATTTGAATCGGCTCCATTTCGGCAAAAATTTATATATTTCTTACAAATGTTCCTCCGAGTCCTTATTGAAGGAGCTTTCACGCCATATACTGCACAATAAAACTACTCAAATTGACCTATGCATTGATACAAAAGATGCATTATTATATTAAATGGCTATTTTGTAATTATTTTATTTAAAATTAGGACAAGACTTTTGGTTCGCGTTATATATACATATATCATTTCTTTAATTACGAATTTAATGAAAAATTTTATTGGCTATGCCATTATTTTAAATAAGCATAAGTATTGTAATCCAACCTTATAAAATAATTTGAAGGGAATTATATTAATGTATTTCTTGCAGTTCTGTTTGGCTCTGTTGCCTGTGATGCAGAGTGTTTCCAAAAGAAATCTGCGGAATGTAGCCATAAAATGGTGACAGATGCTGGATCTGAGTTAGAATTCAGTTTCTGTAAGTATTATTAATACCTTTTTAGTTCAATAAAAGCTTAGCAACTTATTGAAGTCTTTATTTTGAGCCTCTGACCCTTGTTTCATTTATATTTAAGATTATTATTTATAAACTTTTTCCCGCATGTATACAGATTCTTTTGGGTTTGAAAAATTGTTCGTTAATAATAAAATTCAATTTTCTAATTCTACAATGAGCATAATACTTCATCCTGTTGGAGTAAATTCCTTTTTTTATTTATTAGATATAATAAATATTCATCATTCTCTATATTTTAATTCTGAATTGGTATTTATCTTTACCTGTAAAATGAAAAAATGGCATGTTTTTAAACATTTCAAAAGAACAGTTATATTCATACAAATTTGAGTATTTTAACCATCTTTTACGCGCGATCGTATTTACATATTTCATCGTATGATGCGATACGATCAGGCATTGAGGCATACAAGTTCTGTATGATGTCTTGAGAAATTTCGTTCCATATTTGCTGTAACCTTGCCTCTAGTTCGTTCAAACTGGTGGGATGCCCGACTCGCCGTCCCAAATGATCCCAGATATGTTCGATTGGAGACAAATCTGGGGATCGGGAGGCAAAGGAAGGATAGTAACAGTACAGAGACAGTCTTGTGACACCCTTGCCGTGTGAGGCCACCGAGCATTATCGTGTTGAAAAATGGTTCCTGGGAGCCGTTGCATGAGTGGCAATATACTGCTGGTTGTCATGGTGCCACAGATCAATACTAGGAGTGACCGCGTATTGTAGGCAATGGCACTCCATACCATCACATCAGCTGTGGGGGCGATGTGTCGCTGTAAAGCAAAGGCAGGATTGAAGCGTTCACCACGGGGTCTCCACACACGAACACGATTGGTATCACTGCTGAGATTGAATCTGGATTAGTCGCTAAATACGATCTGGTTCCCTTCCGCTGCAGTCCAGTTTCCTCGTGAGCTGCACCACTCCAAACGGAGGCGTCAATGGGTGGGCGTCAAGGGCAGCATATGTCATGGTCGCCGAGATCCCAAATGTCCTTCAGCCAAGCGCCTTCGTATGGTTCGAGAAGACACTGAGGCCCCTAGTGAAGGTGCTACATGTACCTGGATTTCGGCCGATGAAGCAGTTGGCGTGTATTTATTACGATGTGGAGGTCTTCTCGACGACTGGTCTGTCGAAGGCGTCCTGAGCCTGGCCTTCGTGTAAATGACATCTCTCGGATCCACTGGTCCCAACACCTTCTCACAACACAATCAGAGCGGCCTAATTGACGAGCTACTCACCTAGCTGACCACCCAGCTTCCATCATGCCGATGATTCTCCTCCTCTCAAACTGCGACAGCTGCTCATTTAGTCTTCGAAAACGGCGTAATGACATGTCTACCTCAGATCTTACTTTGTAAACGATTCGCACATTCAAACAAGCTTTGGTCACTTGTTTTATACTCCACGGATAACGACGTTAAACATCCTCTACCGGTTATACGTAAAGCGAAATCGCGCTGCATTTCTAATTATTTGCATATCTCCCCGACATGTAGCTTCATGCCAAGTTTCGTTATTATTCGTTCGTTCCCGCAATTATTTCTTGGTGCGCTAATTTTTTTGTCCATGAGTGTATAAGAAGAATAGAATATAGATATTTATTTTTTTAAATTTGTTTTTCTACTGAAATTATCGAAATAATTTTGAAGGAAATATCTTCTTTTCAAAATTAATTTTTCAGATACTGTGACACTTTTGATTGAAGGAATTACTTTTCTTAATCATATTAAATATCGCACGAGATGTTATTTAAATTTATTTAAAAGTTCATTTTAGTAATATTTTTATACATTTTTCTTCCTCTAGGCAATTTTCAAGTAAAACTGGCAAAATGTCTCACGAACGCTGCAAAAGAGTGCAAAATGAACTTTCTACCGGAAGCAAAGATGGTTAATTTTGTTGTAGATGAATTGTGCGAATCGGGATCGGAATTAAACAAAGGTATTATTACCATTTGATAATCGCTATTAAGCCTAAGAATCACATAACTTCTACCTTTTTATACTTACAAAATAATTGCACATGCATAATTATGTTTTAGAAATATTATACTATCTCAATCCTTTTAAAAACTGTTTACCTTTGTCTAAACTAAAAGTATTATTTTATTTCTGTGCGTTTAAGAAGTCTCAAGGGTGTTAGTTTTGCCTCGAGGGCTGAAAATATATAACCAACTTTTAAATTGATATAATTGTTTGAGATATTAGAATTTAATTATTCGAATATCTTACACATTATTTATAAGGGCTTTAAAAAAATACAAAATTTTTAAAATATAATCATAATTTAAAAAAATTATAAGCATATGAAAATAAGAAACATTTCTGTGTAATAAATATTAAATAATTTTTACGTTGTGCATGCTATTTTCTAAAATAGTATGCTCTAATATATAAAACTTTTTAGAATTATAAAATGTATCATTCTCTTCAAACTCTACCTAATTTTAGTACTGCATATCTTTTTTGTTATTGAAAAATATTTATATTTTAATATTTATATTTGAAAAATATTGACATTTTTTAAAAAATTTTAAGTGTAATTTTTAAATATATATATAATTTATTATTCTATTCATATAAAAATAGCTGGGGTGTAAATAAGGATGAATTTAGCTCTATAAATCAACATGTTGCTAGTAATTAGAGATACTGTTTTAGAAAACATCATGCGCAGCATAAAACTGAATAAATATTTCTTACAGAAATGTTTCTTATTTTCATATGCTTATAATTTTTAAAATCATGATTATATTTTAAACATTTTACACTTTTTTGAAGCATCATTACTTTATAAATAATGTGTAAAAGATTCGAATTATTTAATTTAATTTTAATTTCAAAGAATTATATCTATTTGAAAATTATACATGAGAGAGATTTTTTACTGAAAATTTGCCTGTAATAAGTATAGATAAAAATCGTATACGCATATATAAACTTAATTAAATTTGTAGAAATCAGCAAGTCGTTAAGTTTCTTCTTATTGCTCCCGTTATTAAATATTTGTCACGGTATGTTTCGATTATATATTAAGATCTCAGTTAAGGTTTTAGATATTACCCTAACAATATCGGTAATAGATAACTAGCTTTATTTGATCTTATTATAAGATATTATTCCAGTAAAATCATATCAATCTTTTTTACAGTGATTTTCAATCAAAAATTGAATAATTTTCTCTTCTTTCATCTTTTCTCAAATGAATCGCCAAAGGATTATTAATAAAGATGGATATAAATTATTTTATATCACTCTTAATAAAATATACTTTTTTCTAAAAAAATTTCCAGATTTCTTGGAGCACAAGGAATGTCTCATGGAAGCAGTCTTAGATGTGAAATGCATCCAGCCAGTGATCAACACCTTGAAAGACAAAGAAAATGAGAGAGAAGTCATGTTGGGTCAAAGAGAAGCTTGCAAGTAAGTCTCTTGGGAATGTTAACCCAGGAAGAAAACATATAATATACTTTTTTTAAGGTATCCGACTACGTTCGGAACCATGATTTTAAAAGAGCGCATAAATGTATAATTTTCATGATATTTAGTGTCACTTAGATTAGAATACATGTATAAAATTGTTTAAAGGACATTATGATAAGATAAATTATTTAAATACAATATTTTGGTAAAAAATTAACTTAGAATAACCTTTTTTCCAAATGTTCTCCTTTTGTAAGAAATGCTTCTATTGTATTAATATTTTGCCTGTATATCGCTCAGAACTCTGTACAGAGGCTCAACTACGATTTTTGATTAATTCACATTATTTTCAGAGTTACAACCCATTGAAATAATTATCGGTGTTTTTTTCTTAAAATTTCTCCCCTCTGTTGTCGTAAAACATGGATAAAGCCACTTCTAAGTGATATATTTCAAAAATTCTAGTTGAGACTGTACAGAGGTCTGAGCTATATACAGGCAAAATATTATTATAATAGAAGCAGTTTTCGCAAAAGGAGAATATTTTGAAAATGGGTCATTCTATGTTCATTTTTTGTCAAACTATTTTACTTTAATATTTTTTTTATTGTAATACTATTCTTAAAACAATTTTATATACATTTTCTAATCTAAGTGACATTAAATATCATAAATACTATCCATTTATACGCTTTTGCAAAATCACGGTTCCGAACGTAGTCGAATACCTTAAAATTAGTTTACGGTGAAAATTTAGTCTATTCATACATACAACGTATAAAAATTCAAATTGAAATCTGGAATAAAACTACTACCAACTATTCATCGCTACCTGATAAAAAGCGTGCATGTTTATTGTGAACTGGATCAAAAATTCTATCATCAGTAGATGTGCTGGATATGTCTCTCACTACTGTCGGCTTTGATTCAAATGAAAAATTCCGTTCTTTATATTAAAGGCCTCAGTGGGTTATTTTGTTGTTACAAAGTTTGTTCTTTTAGACAATTTTTTTTTTAGTTTCTCAAGTCGCTTATACTACACAAAACTGATAACGTTGAAATTTTAATGCATGCTCTATGTCAGGATCATGAGTAAGAAAATATTGTTCCAAACTTGTAATAAATTTTAATCCTTCGCTAATTGAATAAGCTGTTAATATAGCTGAACTTCACCCTCTAATTCGTCATAAGTGAATTCTTTATTAGTGTAAACTATCAAAAATTCGATCAAATCATCTTCATCCAAAGGGTACTAATCCCCAATTTTCCCGTGGGTCGGGATTCGGGTAAAAAAAATCGTTACATTCGTGTACCGTGTTATTTCAAAATCGTGTAAAAAAAAGAGATGAGTGGATAATAAATATATCACACAACTATTAAATTTTGTTAGTGAACATGATGTTGTTCTATAATGTTCCACATTAATGGGTTTATCCAAAAGTTTAAGTTATTGCTCAAATTTAACACATAGGAGTTATTTTTTTGAAAATTCTCAAATTTTCCCACAAACCTATACATATTTAACGTGCAACAGCCCGTCTATACAACGAGTCTACAATGAAATCAGGATTCGCACACCCGCTACTTCGCTGAATCATCGCTATCTATGCTATGCTACGCTGATGCTATGCTATGTTATGCCTGATGCTATGAACACTCTACTGCAATGGCCTAGACTTTACATTAGATTTTACTGTACTTCAAATTTTTTTTATTATGCATTTTGAACTTTTTTTGGTTGTATATTTTGGATATTATACATGTTTTCAAGGTGCTTTATTTCTGAAATTTTTGTTGGTACAACTAAATACTGGATGTATAGAGAATGCGCATTAAATTTGTCGAGGCTCTAAGTTTTCACCTTGGAGGAGTGTGGAAGTTTGGGAAGTGAGGTATCTTCTCTGGTGTACCCTCGTCATCAGTTGAGTTTTAAAATTACGAGGTCTGAAGCTCATAGCATAGCGTTGCTTCCAAGTGTGATGTAAATATACTATAAAACAATATACTCAGTTATGCATCTTTTAAATGAATTTTTTTTAATATTTACTTTTCATAAAGAAATATTAATGCATTTTTTGCAAAGTTTTGTATTAATGAGAGATAACTATGATAACGTTTATATATTTAAAAGGTCTTCCATTAGAATTTTTACGTTAATTCTTCAATTTTAAAAACCATTAACAAAGTTGCTTTTAATTATGTATAACGATTTTTCTAATTTAAAATGTCCCTTTTCTTTTCAGACAATTGGATACAATCTCCGACTGCGTCAAGAAAAACGTGAAGAAAACATGTAATTACAAGGCACAATCATTTTTCGATTTTGTTTTCGAGCCTGTAGTTGAACTGCATCAAGGATTTTGTGATGAAGTAATTATCCCATTGACCAAAAACATGAAGAGGGCAGTAAGCAGCGAACTGTCAAATATCTTCGGATTTTTGGGACTCTTTTAGAATCATCTTTGTTTTCTTCCGAAGATGTAAAAATGGAATAAACAAATGATCTGATAGATTCTGAAGTAAATGCCAAATTCACTTTTAAAATACGTACAAAAAATGAACAGTTTATTTAATATAAAATGCCTAATACTGAAATTCTAAATTTCTCAATTATATTTATAATAATAATCATTGTAGTGTACACTTTTAGAAAACATAGAAAATAAAAACAAAAAAATTAAAACCTTTTCGTTTCCATGTCATTGTTGTGTAATGCAAGATTAATTGAAACTGAATTGTGAACATTTTATCTAATGTGGAGTGTAATATATTAACTCAAAATATTTTTCAAAATAAAATTTACCGGTGAATAAGTGAACACGACAAATTTAAATAGTGCGTATTTATGAACGTATTATTTATTTCTCAATGAAGCTTTGAAAACCATCAGAAAATCAATATAATGAATAAACCGTCTTTTATTCCGGGATAATTACATCCAAGCCTTAAACCTGATACTTAACAACTTCAAAATTATTTTTTATATGACCCTAAATTTACAACGGAGAACACTGCACAAGCTAGTGTTTGTTACATAACCCATTAGCTGCCATTTGGGGACTTTGGAAATTTACAATCACCAATATAATATAATGTCATTATAATATAATATTATGTAATAAAACATAAAATTATCAATAATCAAAACAGAAAAACATAATTGAATAAAATTATACTGCTACACAACTTTTAATGCATATATATAACTTATCCAACCAGTTTTAAAAAAATTGGCAGTTATTGGGTTAAGAATAATTTTTTATCACAAACATAATTTGCATTATTTTTATATCTAAGCCTGTTGAAATAAACATTGCTCAAATTCAATGAAGATTTGCTTAGACAGTTTATATTTACAGTTTATATTACGGAATTTGTATCGATAGAGCTTTAACTACAGATTTTTCAATGATGTGTTTCTTTTCATGGAAAGACAGTCATACATAAGATAAAAACATAAAGCTATCCTTTCCAATAAAGCTTTTAAAAAACAAAGTTATTTAAATTCTAAAAATTAATACAAGAGCTGAATTAAAAAATAAAATTGTACTAAGCTTTTTAAGCATATAAATATATTAGAATAGACAAATGTTCAATGCGAATCACTTTTGAACGTTAAAAATATTATTTTGGTCAAAAACTATAGGCACATTTTATTAAGCATATTCATTTTCGCCAAATACTCGAACGAAAAACTTTTTTTAAAAAAAAAAAATAGTAATTCGATTTAATGTTCACTTTTCTCTCTCTCTCTTTAAAATAGTTCCCTTTTATTTTTTTGTTTTAATAAAATAAGTACTGGTACTATACATAAAGGTTTATTTATTTTCGCTACACACACTAACTAAAAGTGCCGATTCCTCTCTATAATGAAATCGAATTTTGAATTTTTCATTTTCATCTTCAAAACTTCTATCTTATTATAATAATGTTTTCTATAACTAATTAAATCAAATTGATATTTGAAAAACAAAAATAAATTTATCTTAACAACAAATTTTTCCTATTCAACTTGCGAAATTTTCTTACAGTCCTCAGTTTTTTTTTAAAATTTGTTAATGCGATTCCAACACGATTATACATTCTAATATATATACTGTATATCTAGATCACTCATTGCCCCACTAAGAAGAGCCATTAGAATAAAACGAAATTTTATTTACGGTACAATGTTTATATAAGTATCATTTATTATACAAAATCCTCATTTATTGTAAAATAGATTTATCCTTTATTATACAAAAGGATCATTTATTGCAGAAAAAATTACAAATTAATGGAGGTTTTAGTAATCTGTTAGGGGTCACATTTCGCATGAATGCATGCTGTGATACAGTGGAGCATTGAGGCAGACGTTTCGTATGATACCCTGCGTCATCTCGTTCCACAAATGCTGTAAACGTGATGCTTTTTGCCGTATTTTCATATGAAAAGCACCAGGGGCCCGCTACCTGTCCTCTAATGTCCTAGAAATTGACCATCACATTATCGGAGGCTTGATGGTCTGAGAAGGCATCACATGGATGGCCGCACACCACTCCATGTCTTTGAAAGAGGCACTATGACTACTGTGAAGCATAGGGATGAGGTATTGGAGCCCTATGTTCGCCTTTTCATGGGTACAGCTGGCCCTGATTTTATTTTATGGATGACAATGCGAATCACATAGAGCTCCTCTGGTTGACGAATTTCTGGAAAATGAGGATATTCGTCGAATGGATTGGCCAATTAGATCTGCAGACCTCATCTTTATGAAGCATGCCTGGTACGCTCTAGGGAGGGTAATTGCAACTCACGATACCCGAGAACCATCCAAGGTTTGAAAGCAGTGTTGCTGAATGAGTGGGATTAATTGCCACATGAACTCATAGCTTACCTTATCTCCAGTATAAAAACACGGTGGGAGGTCTGTATGTCTGAAAGAAATGACCATACCCCTTATTTATCATTTTTTTTGTTATATTCTGTAACTGCTATTTCATACCTCCTGACTTCAATGAGTGTTACGCACGATCATGCGCATGTATTATAACTGCTGAATGGTTATTTTTTGCATATCAACCCTATGTTACATACTAAATTTATGTTACATATATACTAATCGACAAAATCTAAAAATTCTCTTAATTTTGAACATCAGTGTATGTAAGATGCTTAGAATATAAATATTTTCCTTATGATATAGAGAATACGCGATTTTAGCATTTCTTAGTAAATATAGATGAATTTGAATAGCATCCATATAAAAAAAAGCACTTACCGTAGAATCCGGCGTATAACGGGCACCGGTGTATAACGCTTACCCATACTTTCAAGTTGCATTTTTTATAATTTTCAAGTATGTTCGCCATATAACGCGCATCCCGCTTTTTAAGGAGAAATCTAAAATGTTTGTATACAACGTTCTTATGTTTTGAAGTCATTTATTCGCGATATTATGCCAGAATTTTGAAATAAAAGTGTATTTCTACAGCTAGAAATCTTTTAGTTCATAAGGTGCATCATTTCTTTTAAATAACAGTATTTCGATATGTATAAAAGTAAGCATATTTTTTATGCTAATCTCTTTTGTTATTTTTAAAGCTATCTTTTTTATACCCGGCGTATAACGCGCTCCCTTATATGTCGACCTCAGTTTTTGTCTTCAAAGTGTGCATTATACGCCTGATTTTACGGTAATTCCTTTCGAGAATTAATGAATGAATATTAGTAGATAAAAACACTTGCGCTTAATATTTATTAATATAACATTTGTTTTTCAAAACGAGAAGAAAAATAATGTATGTAATCACTTAGTAATGACCTACCGAAATCTACATAAATTATTCAGTAGATTATGATTCATCTTTGCCCAAATAAATCTAAGGCGATGTTCAGAATTTGCTCATTTTCTCTTTTACATAATTCTCCTACAAAAATATTTTTAGAAAATTCAAAAGCTTTTGCAGTATTAGTTCTAGGTTACATTCATTAATAAAAAATAATTCTCATTAGTGGAAAAAACAAAAACTCCATTCCAAAATAATATTTTTCCCGCATCATGAAAATAATTTAATTTGATTTACCTTCGACTTTTATGAAAGTATTAATCCGGAAAAATGAAAAAAATCGATATTGGTATTAAAAAAATCCTGTAGCCTTGCAAAAGGAAATCCTTCGTGCATATCATTGAAGGTGCGTCACACCATCACGAAAGTGGCATCGATCATAAATACTATTTGTTGCGTGGATACCTAATGTAAAACCTAGTGCACCAAACTATAAAGCAGACCTTGAATGTTTATTATGTTAAAATGACGTTCTGTTTTTATATTGATTCAAAGGGCATTGATGCCCAGAAGGATGGAAGTCTAGATAAAAGTATTTTGCGGATATTAATTGCTGAGAATATGAGTATTAATACAACTGATTATTAAGAAATGTATGAGTTACCTGAATTAACAGTATGCTTACCCTGACATGATTCGCAGGTAAAGAATTGTAGGTATATAATTATTTTCATATCTAAACTTGCTTATGTGATAATTTATTTGAATTGATCCGTGAGTGTTTAAATCTCTCTCTCTCTGTACATTTATAAATGAACTGAATTTCTACTGCCGTAAAGATACTTTTAAGCTGGTATTTTCAGTCAATTTCTCTGATCCGTGAGTGTTTTACTATTTACATTTATAAATGAATTTCTACTGCTGTAAAAATACTTTTAAGCTGGTATTTGCAGTCAATTTCTCTCTCACTTTCTCTGTTCCTCTCTCTCTCTCTCTAATATATAGATATATACATGTGCATGTATGTGCTTGTGTGTGTGTGTTACACATAAAGTGATATTTTTATTAAAATTTCATACAAGAAGAATTAATCTACTCAAAATGCATAGCGCATTTGAGTCAAAAGAAAAATATGACACAAAATTGATTTCGATAGTCTGAATTTCATTGAGTTCTACGTTTTGCTCTACTAAATAAAAGCTCCGGTTTTAGTTTTTAAATAATTTTGGTATTTTTCCGTAAGGAATGTAAAAATAATTAAAACACCTTAAAGGGCCTTTTTGCAACCAAGAGTATTAAGAGAATTAATTATAAGTTTAATATATATATATATATATATATATATATGTGTGTGTGTATCCTTTCGTTAATTTTCGTTGGAAATACATCGTTATGTTGTATCTTCTAATTTCAAGGTTGTATAAAGTTTTAAATAATGTTTTTAACGTCTTCATTTTTTTCAATATTTAAAAGCAAAAGTAATTTTCTTAAAATAATATTTTTTTTATTGTTGGAGTAAATAAATATTCCAAATAAGTCTAAATTTAATTAAAATAGTAAATCTATACACCCATATTAATCTTACAATACACAGACTTCATGAAATATTTGTATTTCTTATAAATTAAATCTTTGTGGAAATGTGAATTTATTCCTCTTTTTAAGTTAAACTAGGAAAATTGTGAATAAAATTTCTTTTTCCTCCAGTTAAATAAAAACTTATTTAAAACTCGACAAATAAACTCACAGGAAAATATAAAATATACGAAAAATTTATCAATTTCGGACACTTTTGAAAATTTTCTTCCTTCCAAATATGTTCCTGTATGTATGGTTGAAAAGCATCGAATTGAATAAGTGTTCGATGTTTGTGTTGATTTTAAATTTTTCAGCTAAGTTTTTTAAAAGCTCAGTAATTACTGTAATGTTATCTTGAATCAAAAGAATGACTCAACAATAGCTGTTGTCAATCAACGATGTCAAATATTAAACTCAATTTGTTGTCAATTTTCAAATTAAAATACATACACATAAAGAGTCAATGGGCTGTCACTAACCCTACAAAGCTTACAATATAATAGACCAGTACTTCTCAAACTTTCAATATTTGCGACCCAATATTCAATCAACATTTTCATTGCGCCACTTTCCTCCAGACGATAACAATTCCATAATAATATACTTTGGCGCTAAGCCTACAAAACGACTTTAACCTCATATGAACGTCTCGCTTAACCAGTCTGTTAATTGCTCCGAACGTTTATAGACGTCTTTCCAAAGTACGATCTTTTCTGTTCACTGCTAACCATACAATTATTCCGAAGGCTTTGAAGTGCAGTGAAAGAACCTTGACAGTGTTTGCAATGGATTTACTGATTTCAGAGGATTTGCTTATGTATTCCTTTTCTATCCCCCTCCCCCATAAACCACATACGCTCGCTTACGAGTTAACCCGCGATCACTCGCGCGGGTTGTTCTGTACACCCCAGCAACAAGAAAATCCTCCCAGGATTCTAAAAAGAATGTGCAGAACCACGATTTTTTCTGTAGCTGCACATTTTAGGTCATTGAACCTTCAGGCCTGGTGCAATCCCTCTTTCTCGAACGATTGGAATGTAATGACCTTCAAAAGTTTATCTGGGGGGCTGAGAGCTCCCGAGAGAAATTGAGCATATGTATACAGTCTGCTCTGAATGTTTGGAAAATGATTAAAATATTATTTTTCTACTTTCTACTATCAGTATCTCATTAATTATAAAGTATATTTATTACTGGTATATACGTTTTATATATATATATATATATATATATATACTGGTTTATGAAAAAATATAAAATTATGTGTTTTAAAATGAAAATTTTGTATGTTTAGTTTAAATTAATGTGTTAGTCTCATTTATATGCAATAAATTTAATAATTTTATTTGTGTAATACAAAAAAACATCTTTATAAATATGTATCGTAATGACTTAATTTTATTTTCATAATTAAATACACGTGTTAAAAAAGTTTGGGGTGTTCTCTACACCCCGCGAGTAACGACGGTAGCAAAACCAGGGGCGAGTGACCGTGGGTTAAACATTGGGAGGGGGGGGGCCAGTCACGTAATTTTGGTCAGTCACGTAATTTTTAATTGGCATTTAAAGGATTAACTACAAAAAGTGCAAATTATCAAGATAATATTAATTTTTATATAAATTATATATATGACAAGCCCATAGGGGGTCACTGGTAATTATAAACTTGTTCTTAACGTAGTATTGTTAAATTCATTATGAAATACATTGTGCAGTACTGATATATTTATAAATGTATTACATCATTGTAAATGTGTATTTTATTTTTTATTATGACAGAATGTATTTTGCTTGTGTTTGCTTTCAGTAAATTAGTAATTTTTTAATAATCTTTTGTTTCCGACTTCTCAATATGCTCGCCCCCCCTTTTTGGGGGGGTTATCACTCCCCATGGGGGGCACCCCACGGTCTGAGAATCACTGTAATAGACAATTCACTATATACTCTTTCTCTCTCTCTCTCTTTTTCCCACACACACACACACAGATATGCATATTTATGATTATAAAGGAGTTTTTAATTTAATACATTTATGTGTTGTAGCTTAATCTTTTGAAACATTCTAATACTTAAATTTCGTTCACTAAATTTTATTTAGTTCTTAAAGCATGTGAAACATGATTTAGTAGATAATGATATTGATATTAATATATTTAAGGAACTCAAAATAAGATGGGGAAATAGCATTTCTCCTGCCTTCGTATTAATAAAAACTGAGGAAAGTATATCTCAGTTTTTATAAGAAAATCAAATATGTTGCATATAATATGCATGTGTAATCAACACAGAATCATCTAATCATTCTCAAGACCCATTGTCACAAGCTTAAACTAACGCTATTATTCAGAATTATAATTAACTATGAATTTAAAAGATGTTTTAATTAGCAATTTTAATAAATAATATCAATCCTCTTAATTATATGTGATTACACTATGCGAGACAATACCATCAGGGTATCCGGAAATTCAATTCAAACGCATCAAAATGGGGAATTAAATTCTTTTATAAATTGTCATCCAAATAAGGCCTTTTATGGACTGAGAAATTTTTTATAATCTTCATTTCTTTCAAGAAACAAAAAAACAATTTTAATTTACAAAATTCTTATTACACTAGTTCTGACATATACATGTGAGGCTTGGACAATAACAAAACTGGAAGAATATCGAATGGTATCATTAGAGAGAAAAATACTTCGATGGTGGAAGTACTTGGAGGTGTAAACGAAAACAAATAGCTGGAGAAGATACAATTTTGAATTACATAGGATTTATAAGTAACCTGACATTAAATACATAAAGATAAATATAATGAATGGTAGGCCCCATATAATTCGAATGCCAGGTGATAATGTTGTCAAAAACGTACTGTAGTTCAAAGTCACTGGGGTTCTTTCTCTCTCTCTCTCGGAAGCATAGGAGACCAAGGCTGAGATGGGAGGACTCAGCGGAATCAGACTTTGGGATTATGAACGAGAAAACTTGGAGAACTAAAGTAAACAAGAGGTCATTATGGAGGAATCTTCAAAGGAAGGTAGTGGCCCACCAGGAACTGTCTTGCCAGATATGATGATGAAACTGACATCGCAAAAATATCACCGATAGTTAACAGATCAGTATTATTTTTGTTCATTTCCAGCAAAATTTGATCAATGAATCTTATTACATCAAATGAAAATAAAGTAAAACAAATTAATAATAATAATTTGAATTTTAATCTGATTAATTTTTTTTTCGCCTAGTATTCATCATATCTGAGGAAAATTAGAATATACAATCAAAAATAAAGCTTTGCTAAAAAGTACTTTTCCCAATCAATGTAATTATAATTACGAAAATTAGCACGTTTGGTTAATTTTATAACAAAAAGAATTTTTGAAAGCGATATGTCACTTATATCCGCCATTTTCTTAGTTAAGTTTTAAAAAAAATAACACATTTAATTTATCCTTGTTCGGACCTTGTATAATTCCTACTAATGTAATTACTAAATGAAATAAGTTATAAATAAAGAGCCTTCAGTGGAAACTTATTCTACCTGTTCATCACGAAGTCTCCCTATGAGAAAGGAAAACATTCCCTTCTGTATAAATCAACCTCCGGTGATATTTTCGTCGTCTCTTAGCAACAACCTTGACCGATATGCTTTAACCGGATCATCCAGCCATGAAAGTGATTGTCCGGCACGATCGCCCGGAAACATTACATGCTCTAGTGAGCACGTCCAGGTAAAAAGTACTGGAGAGCGATTATTACAATCGCTCCTGCTAATATTTGTCTATCAAGTCCTTTTCGTTTATGGTAAGTGCATTTTACACTGCAATCTTTGTACGTAAAGGCAAAAATCGGAAGGCTTTTGTAAAAGTGTGCATGTGTTTACTTTTATATAAAAAATTTTTTTTATTATAAATAATTAATTAATTGTTTTGAATATCGTTTTCTAAATTATTTGTCTATTTGAAAAAAGTGAGGTATATGTGTTATCTTAATTTCAGTTATTTATTAAATTATAAACAAATGTTAACTATCATTATTTTTAACAATCATAAATATTAATTTATTACTCACAATACAACTGAAAACCTTTGTAATAGTATGTATAGTTAAATAGCCTCATCATTCTGTCTCTTATACCTATATCAGTGGTCTTCAAATCGCGTTCAACGGTCCACGAGGTACAATAAAAAATTGAATTGAAAATTATAAGTGTGTATACAAAATAAATCCATATTCTCTATGAAATTTGTATATTCACTAGTATCTAAAGATCATTCCAATAATTAAAATTGATATTTTATTTATACATAACTTTATTTTATAATACTTTTTTCATTTTTATTATAATATAATAAAATAACATTAAAAAATTTTTTCTTTACATACACTACCTGCTAAATTGTGAATATTTTATTGTTTACTAACCCGAATCCCACAAAATAATTTTATACTCGTTAGTACACTATTTTGCAAAACTACGCAGTTTTCTAATGGAAAATGCACCTTTTTTTTTCATTTTTAGAAAAAAACCCCTCTGTAATGAAGGAGGGGTAATAATTTATCGATATGACATATCAACAGAATTGATGTTTAAATCTAAATTTCAGCAAAAACAGCTCCTAAATTTTAGGTTGCAAATCCATTCAAAATACACATGATATCTCACACAGCTATAAAAATTTTGATGCCATTAAGAACATTGTGCTTTAGTGACAAATATTTCTTAGCGTAAGTGGCTACAAAAGCAAAATATAAAAACAAATGAAAAGCAGATTATGAAATGCGACTGTAGATAATTGTAATAGACCCTAGACTGACAGTTTGTGCAAAAAAAAAGAAAAAAGTGGAAGCAGATATCTCAGTTACTAAATATAATGCATGGGTAGGTGATACATATGTAATGAGCAAATTATAATAAAATTACATTAAATTTTTTTAACAAAAAATCAGTACTTTTTAAATTTCCTTTACATGAAGTACCCATAGCATGTTGATCTACTTTAAATATTATTTTAAGATATATTCTTCTAAGTGTGTGTGTGTGGAATGGGGTTCCCCGAAAACACCTTAGAGTTCCAAGGGTTCCATGAGTCGAAAAAGTTCAAAAACCAATGGTATATATTAAGGCATTCTCATTGTTCCGGTAAGTTGTTTAATATAATAGATATGAAAGGAAAAAAATTATTATCAATCGGAACCTACCTTTGCAAAAAAGATGTTCTATAATTGTCACCCAATTTTGAAAAAAATGGAAAAAGACTTCATTTTGGTTAGATCAGAGGTTCTTAAACTGTGACACATGGACCCTTTGGGGTCCGCGAAGGCCTCGTCTTATGTTAATATTCGCCTCTCTTACAGATTCTCAAAGATCTCGTAGAAAAATTGAAAGATGTGTCACCCAAAGACAAGATCACTTTATTGTCCCCAACAAAAATATTTACTTGCATATGTATTTCGACAACGAATATTAAATCGGGTTTTTTTTTTATTCTTTGTAACTACATAGCCATTAATAGAGAGAACTAATTTAAAAAAATACATAGTATAAACACATGTGCAAAGATTAAGAACTGAAATTATATAGCGTGTCAATACCATAATGGTTTCATCCATCTCGATTTCATAATCGAATGGCGCATGTATTCTTTATTTATTTGTGTCTACATTATTTATTTATTTTAAACTAGTATTTTGTAACCTTTTAAATTTTTTTTATATATATATATAATTTTTATACATATATAACTCTTTTTGTTTCTTAAAAGAAAAAAAAAAGAGTTAAAAAAGTCTGTATAAATAGCAGAGGCTGTCTTAGGACTATTGAGGAAGTCACTCAGCCATGTGCTGGGAGTCAGGAAGGAGGTTCGTGATGTTAGGCTGTTACATAAAGGGGGCCACGCGCGCGGGGATCGAAATCTTAAAAACAGCTGGGTTAGATCATTTAACGCTCAAAATAATTTCATTTCTGCCATATAACTAATCAAAAGTGATGATTACTGATTGGAGAATCATGAATATTGAGTAGTGCAGTGTAGCATTGCAACATTTCATAACCCAAATGTCTTCCCCAGCATTGTTGATCCACACTGTCCGGTAGGTTTTTATTTTTTTTTTAAATTAAATACAGTAAGACCCCGCTTAAAGCTGGGTATACGTTCCATCAAAGTAGAGCGTAATATGAAACAACGTTAAACGAGGTTATCTCATCATGTAAATAATGGGGTTAGGGGAAGATGGGTTCAAAATTGGCCAGATATTTTACCATTAAATTTATTAATTATGTGTTTTATAACAATAATACAAAATTGTATTTCCTTCAAATATAGAAACATAATAAATGAATATACATATAAAAATTAATAAAATTTTAAGTCAGTATGTTTACATTTCAGATCATACAGTATCTTCTGTATTTCCAATTTTCTGCCTTTTTATCAAGAAGGCATCTAATGTAATTTGCGTTTTCCTTTTGCGCTGTGTAAGAAGTTGTTGGTAAGTGGATAAGGCATCCATAACGCCCCGTCTTTCCTTTGGACTTCAGGCAAAATTAGCTCCTGCTTTTTCTTTTCTTGTAGCTTTATTTTCGTGTTTTTTACTATCACCCATGATAAAAACTAAAAATCATAATATTTGTCACTATAGCAATCGTTATATTATATAAATTTATACTGACAATAACATTATCAAATGTTTGAAACCATAAAAATACGTTCGTATAACCGCTGGAAAGAAGAAACATAGATAAATTGCTTCGGATATCGGGAAGCCTTCCGCTGTGTGTAATTTCATAATTATTTCACAATTGAAATAAAAGAGCGTTAAACCGAAACAGGGCTAAACGAAACAGCGTTAAGCGGGGTCTTACTGTACTAAAGAAGCTATTGAATGTATTTGTTGTGTTTTTTTCTCGTAACTATTTAGTATGTGTTTTCTCCTCGTAATAAATATTAAAAATTACTAAAATTCTGTTTCACTTGACAAAAATTACATAGATTTTTTTTAACATAAAAACACACTTAAATACGTAAACTTCATTCTCTTTGTGGCAGTACTTAACTTAAAAATTAATTTTATATTTCACTCTTCCCTTCATCTATATGCCGTAGGACATTTTTTCTGAAAAAAGTTTTAGATCCACCCTGTTGTGTAAACTCAATTCAAAATCCGGTATCTGACTTTGATACCGTGGTGAATATTTTCCATTTTTTGACAGAATTTAATTTTGCTGATGTTTTAAAAAAATAATTTTTTATTTTTAATTTATATTACATCTTCTTAAGCACTACAGTCGATTTCCGGCCTAGGCTGTCTCAATTAATTTAAACCATCTTGATCCGTTTATTGTTATTGTTTTCCGTAATCTATATTTCTAATTAATATTGAAAATAATTTAATTGCTAACTTATATTGCTAATTCCTTCAAATTTGTGGTAGACCGAAAACCTTAGCACTTGAAGCAAAGAAAAAAGACTGAAAATATTCATTGTTCAAACTTAATTATAGTTCTCCTTTTTTTTTTTTTTTTTTTTTTTTGGCACAAGTTACTCTGTAAATCTAAAGTTGAAGCAAAAGATAACTTAACTGATGGTGAAATTGGATATTTTAATTTCTACTAGCATTACACAATTTTTTTACAGAAAATTTCTATTAAGGATAAACAATTGTATTTTGTAATTTTGGGTTATGAATGTTGGTACCGTCAAAGAAAACGATCAGCTTCCTTTGTAGTGGCTTTTTTGTTATTTTTTTATGCACTTTCACTCGTTTATTTATTGTCGTATAGAATAATTGTCTTTTCCAAGGAGAATGAATATCCCAAAATAATATTTTAAGCCAAAGTGATGTATATGAAGTAATAAAATAACAAGATAGAGATAATAATAACATCTTATGTGACGCAAACATCACCAACAATGGCAATCAATATTTGGATTAAATTTGTTTGGGTATGTGAATAGGATAGAACGTTTGCTTCTTTTTGTCCGATTCAACGTTTGGTAAAGCGTCAATGCCTAAATGTTTATTAACGTCATAATATAAAATAATACGAGGACTATTGGCGCCGGATCTTGTAATTTTGAACTATAGTCAAGTGACTAGGATGACACTTGAGCTGGTATCCCTCTCCCAACCATCACAAACGCCAACAGGAAGTCTTTTAGCCACGACGGATTTCACATACATCAGCTACACTACACAGCGGGACTTCAGGAGGTCAACTCAAAACACGCCGACCACTAGATCGACTAGATCGTGATCGTGAACACAAGGTTATTATGACCACCGTTTAACTCCAGACAATACACGTTTTTTAAATTTAAGTCTGACAAATCATATTCTTTAATAAATTGACAAATTTGTGTGATTTTTATTATAATCATATTTGTACTAATCGAATTGGGCTCATACTCATGATCGTGGAAGTACTTGCGTTTTTTAACGTTGGGATTGTTTTAAGATCAGAATTAAACGAAAGATTAAAGCCTAATTGTGTAATTATTTTTTTCAGAAAAACTCATTTATATTATTTTTATTATATTATATGATTTATTTTTCGAATCACTTTTTAGAAAAAGTTTTATTTTCACCTAACGACAATTTTTTTATTAATATTATTTTTTTAAAAAAATAATTTTAATCTATTTTTTATACTATTTGTTATGAAGTCTTAGTAATATACTGGCAAGTACCTCTGAAATGCAGTTGATTTTTTTTTTTAATTTAAAAATGTGTTACTTTTTTCTGCTTTTTTTTTAATTTCCTGATGAATAAAGAAATATGGGTACATTTTTTCCCAAGA
Source organism: Trichonephila inaurata madagascariensis (assembly GCA_019973955.1). Taxonomy (NCBI): domain Eukaryota; kingdom Metazoa; phylum Arthropoda; class Arachnida; order Araneae; family Nephilidae; genus Trichonephila; species Trichonephila inaurata. Next base: position 169,233 of record BMAV01017962.1, on the reverse strand, counting down.
GGGTTTCATTTGATTTAGTGCATTACTTTTTCAACTATTTAATACACTTCGAAACATTATCTTTCAACTTTTAAACTTTTGAATACATTTGTAACATCTAGTAATTAATATGAATATTGTTAAATATTTTATATTATTTCTTGTTAAAATAGTAAAAACTATTTAATTTGCTTATGTTTTAAAAACTATCACGATTGAAATTCAAATACAAAAATAACTTCCTTTTATTACCTATAAAAATTTAAATGTCTAAATTAAAATTCTTCGTTGCGTAACCAGAAGAAATTCTAAAATAACCCATCATTAAAAGTGCTGAAACAGAAACTTCCATGATATTGCTGAATTTATTTCAATATTTGAAAAGGTTTTAATGAACGATAGTATATGATGGCACTGATAAAAATCAAGATGCATTAAAAAATACTTCAAAATTTCAATTCTAGAATGCTTTCAATATTCACTATAAGTACACACACACACACACACAAACCATTTTAACTACTAGAAAAGAATGTTTATCGTAGGAATCAAATGCATTATATATCGGAAATTTTCCTAAATGAATCATTTCTTTAACACATTAAATTTATAAGTAGAAAATCAAATGTATTAACTTCTAATTTAAAGGAATGTTTTGTAAAAAACATTTTTAAAATTGATCACTCAGTGAAACTAATTTGGATTTTGAAAGTATCTATCGATATCTATTAAGATATTTTGTAAAAATCTCAAAAAATATACTGATATTTGGGTCCATTATACATTGAGTACAGTCATAAGTCCTTCGATTATATTTCAAAATAAATTATCAAGGAAAGAATTAATGGAAAAATAATAAAAATGTTATTGAAAAAAAAATTACATTTTATCCTTTTTGAAATCATAAACTATTCGAATGTCAACAAAGAGGGGAAAAGTGAATACACTGAATATTTGCAAACTATTATTCGTTTTTATGCTATTAGATTAATTTCATGAACAGAATGTGCATTGACGAAGACTAACAAACACATGTTGAATATGTTAAATAGGCATATATTTTGGCATGGTAAGTAGTAGATCCAAAATATATTCTCAAAACATTGAAAAAATTTTGATAACAATAATAGATTTTGAAAGTTTCAATCTTTTGATAATTGAATTAATTAAGCGAATTTTTTGGTAACTGATAGAAGAAACGAAATTTGAAAAAGTAAAGTTATATATAGTTTGTAAAAAAAATTGTGAACTTATTAAGTACGTAATTAATTTATATATATTTCTGAAAAAAAATACTACATGAACCAAAAGAATTTATACATATTTGTAACTGATATCGAGAATATGCTGAAGAAATGAACAGGCAGAAATATATTATTTAAAAGAAGAGACAAAAAGAATGGTAGAGAAATTTAAATTTAAGATGAAATTAAATTTAAATTTATCTTCTTTTCCTCTTCAACCTTGTATTAAAAATAAATTTAAAAACAGAAAATATCAAATAAATATAAATAAAAATACTTCTTTTTTTCCTAAAAATATCACTTTTTATTTTTATTTTTATTGTATTGATTTTAAACACTAATTTAGAAATTTCCTTTTTAGGTGGTGCAATGTTTTGATTATTATATGGCAGCACTCTTATGATTAACATACGGAATGCAAATGCCGGAAATCCATTTGAAGATCATTTGGAACAAGAAACTCTACAACGTTTCATTCCATCAAAAGATAATAACTCCTCCTTTATCAAAATTCCAATCGTCATAGCATGTACCATCATGGTTTTTGTTCTCCTCATCGCTGGAACAGCAACCACGGCTATTTCCTATCCTCCAGAGCCCCCTGAGTGGAAAATAGACAAGCAAACGGAGGATGAACCAAATAAGACAAAAATCAGTGTTCACACAGCACTTGATGGCGACTACAAGCTATTAGGTCCACTGTTAATTACTGCCGGTGGTTTTCTTTTAATTGTAGACGTAGTTTTGTGTGCTATAGTCACTAAAGAAGCATATAATGCAAACCGTGCCATTCGGCCGAATTCTAACGTTCCATCTACTTCAGAACCTATGTCACTTTTAGGAGGCCCTTTCTTTTTGGCTGTTCCTTCAATAGGTAATCCAACTTCAGTGACACCTTTTGCCTTAACTCGACAACTTTGGGCTATGCCTAATGCCCCTTTGCCTGATTTTTCTTTGGATGGTGTTTCATTAAAAGGATCAAGAATTCGTCCAGCAACAGCTACAATAATGAGATGTCATCAACCACCATTCAATCCTGATGTGGAAACACCAAAACCTCCTGAGGAATGAGTTCTGCTAAACAGTTCAACAGAAAATAATTTTTTTATTTATTTGCTGAATATTTTAGTAGATATATTGATTCATGAAGCCCAGTGGTCGAGTGGTAGCGTATCACGCTTCCACACCACAAGTCCGAGGTTTTACCCTTGGGCTGGTCAAGGTCGACTCGGCCTTTCATCCCTTCAGTGGGTTGATAAAAGAATACCAAGCTTGCTTGGGGACTAAACACTGGGGGTTTCACTTCAGACTGACCATCTAATCGGAACATCTGCTCATGCACCTCATCGCCCAATGGTCACGTATACTGAGATTGGCACTGTAGGCCATGGCCCTCATGGGATGTTGCGCAACTGAGTTTAGTATATTGATTCATTTTGTTTATCATAATCTAAGATTTTCAGTATTTTTTGGTTAGCTGGACCCCAGTAGCAAATAAGGGCCATGCAGTATGTTAGTTTGCTTGCGAGTAGTTTACCTTTACTTGCAGTTACGTGGTATGAGACACTCTGTAATAACTACCCATCTTCTTTCTTAATGTAAATAAAATACCGAAATAAAATCAAATTTTTTTATAAAAACCGATTTAGTTTTATTTATAACGCAAAATAGATTGCCTTCTAGTTAATGCCTAGTGAAATTTAACAATTAGTTTTTTCTCTTACTTTTTATAAGTATTCTTTTAGACCGCATTACAACAGTTGTGTGATAAAGCCCATCCTTAACAATCAAAGTTTAACGATAAAAGTAATTGTGGAGTAAGCAAAGTGGTATAAATGTAGTATTTATGTCCACTTTGAATGTTAAATGTTTTTATATTAACCAAAAAGCACTTTAGTTTTTTTTCCTTATAATTGATTGAACAATGTTTTTGAACAGTCTGTACATTTTTAAAGAAGGATTCCATTATATATGGCGAAATATTAATTTCTAAGCACGTTGAATATTTTTTAAAGACTTATATCAGGAAAAAAATGTGTCATGATAATTTCAAATTTTGTAGACTTATAACTTAAGTATTACAATGATAAGGAACATTACTGTGTTTGCTTGAAAGTAACTGAAAATTAGATCCTATTATGATTATTCAGGATGTCCGCAACATAAGTCATATCCCTAAAATAAACATAAGTCCAAACGAAGCCAAAGATTACCGAATGAGAAATCGAAGTTCGCATACAAACAAGTGCACATATGATGACTAATAAACGTCTTCAGCTCAGAGCCCACAGAAATGAGAGCATATGTTAAAATTCTTGGTATTACAATAAGAAAACTACTCAAATGCCTTTTGCTCGTACAAAGAATTATATTGAAAACAGAATAGAGAGAGATTAGTGCAAAAGCAAAGACTAGACGAGTAAGAGGGCGTGTGTGACTAGTTGAAGATTTCATGGGTTACACTAACACAAGGGGAGGGCATGACTAAGGAAATTCATTTGGGGACGAGACTTTGTGTAATAGTAGTACTCCTTTAGGGTGTTCAACCCCCAATGTAATAATGCCGAATGGCCAGTCAATTCGGAGAAAATAACCTTCGAAATTCATGCTTAGCTTTTATGCAAATAAATTTTAATTATCTCCAGTGACGCAGGGGCGTAGTTGGTTGATTACCAGTTTACTACACGAACTGCCGAGGTTCAAGTCACGCGAACGAATTATTTTGTTTGTTTGTTTTATTTATTTTTTAAAAATTTATATTTAAAAAAGGTTTATTAAATATTAAATATTTTTTAGATAATTATTTTGTATTTTAAGAAGTAAAATAGTTACTGTAATTATATCAAAATTTATATTATATTTCATAAATATAATTATTAACAAATAATATTTATTATAAAAATATATTATAATAAATATTAAATGATATTTTAATAATTATTAATAAATAGTTTTATAATATGAAATACAATATATTATAAATAAAATATTATAAAAAATTATAATAATATATAAAAAATATATTACAATAATTATTTATAAAAAAATTATTGTATAATTAATGTAACAAAAATAATATGTATCTTATATTATATATTATTAATTTAATTGTTATATAAAATATTTAATAAGTCTTTTATAAATAAATTTATGTAATTGTAAAAATAATTAAATGAACTTAAATAAAAATAAAAAAAACCGCTCCCGTAACTGGAACATTGGCTGTTCGCGCGGAAAACAAGTACTACAGCAACTATGCCACTGCGTCACAGGAGATAGTTAAAATTTCATTGTATAAAGGCTAAGCATGAATTTTGAAGGCTATTTTCTCCTACTTGACTGGCCATTCGGTGCTCTTAAATTGGAGGTTGATCACTCTAAAGGAGTATTACTATTACACGAAGTCTCGTCGCCAAATGAATTTCTTTAGTCGTGCCCTCCCCTTATAAAAAATCGGTTGAACTGTCAATGCACCATGAACTGGGGACTGGACAGAAAGTGAGATAACTATTTCTCGATAAAGATAAAAAGATAACTATTTCTCGACATGAAAGGTTATGGTCAATGGTCTTGAAAGAAATGGAGTCGCAAGAAATTCTGAATGGATTTCGCGATTTGGAGCTTTCAGACAATCTTCCAGAAAAAGACAACTCGATTGTGATTAGACAAAAGTTATTCAGCATGAATATGTAAATAAATGTTGCTTTCTTGGATACGAATAAATGTAAATTATTTGTATGACAAATAAGACATCCACTTAAAATAAGCACCAATGCGTCCTTTGCAGTGAAACAAAATAAGACTGGGCCTTTACTAAATATTAGATTTGGTTCAAAAGTTGTAAGAAATTACTAAAATTATGAAGTGTCTACTAAAAACTACTTAAAATTCTGCAACTCTCTTTAGAATTGCAATGCTCTTAAGGGTTTGGATTCTGTTTATAGTTTTTGAGTTTCATTAAGGCGATATGGTACCATCTTTAAAATTTTTTTTATTTTTAATATTTGATATTTGGTTTTAATTGTATTTTATAAAGGTTAATATTTAATAATAATTCCATAGAAAAAAATTTTAATTTGTTGCAAAATGTTTGTAAAATTTAAAGTTTTTAAATCTTTTTAAACATTTTTTAAACCCCTAAGGCTTTTTTAAATATGTTTCTTTTCTTTCAAAATTTTTTTTCCAAGTACCTTATAATTTAATACATAAAACTGTGCATGGGTTTTTTTCTGCTACTGCTCTTTAATTTTTTATTAATTTTTTTATAGTTAAACTTACAAAAATTCTCGAAAAAACATTAATTTTGATTTTGAATTTTTTTAGAAAAAGTACTAAACATGTTAGAGCTAATTCAATGCACAGTTTTACAAAACATACATTTTAGAACATGTATAAAAAGTTTCAAACCCTTACTTCAATTATCAAAAAAGCCTTAGGGTTTTGAATAACAGTGAATGTACAAAAATTCAACATGGAGAAAAATGAGTTTAAAGTTTTCATTTCTTAAATAGCATGATAAAAAATTCCTCCAATAATCTGAAACTTTTATGTAATGTTAATTAGTTTGTTTCAAACTGCTTACCACAATTTTTTTTAAAAATTTACAAGAATAAAAGAATATACTTGTATAATGAATATATAAACAAAAAGGTCAATATTTCATAAAACATTATCTTAACAATTTTTAAAAAAATTACACACACATTTTAGAGTTTATTTCATGCACAGTTCTATACTACTATAATAAACAACATGTACACAAATATTCATACTCTTTTTTTCCATAATTTTAAAAGCCTTAAAATATTCACAAAATCCATAGGCTCTTCCAAAATTTACTCGCAAAGAAGCATTTTTGCAAGTATTACATAGAGTATTTTTAAAAAGATTTGTTAATGCATTTTTATCAATAATGACGTATGTTGGAGATCTGGATATACCAGTATATTTTTCATCCAAACGAGAAAAAGTATTGCATTCTTCTTCAAGTTTTGCACACCTCAAGTTAGTGTTTTGAGAAACTTCTGAACTTGTCTTAGCATCTGAAAACCACCTCTTCAAAGCTTTCGTTGTGGCAGATTTAGTACGTTTTTTAGGCCTAGGCATGTTCACGTTTGGAGAAATAACCAAATTCCTTGTCGTAAAGCAACTTTTCTAACTCTTCAGAACACAGAGTACAAAAATATAGTTAAATTTGTAGGAACAGAACTTCAAAGAAAACGCAGTAGAATAACTCTCATATAATCAAAACAAAACAATTATTTAATTTCAGTTTAAACACTAATCAGCGTGGAGTAAAAAAAAAATTAGTTCCTTATTTATCAGGCTCTTTCCTAGCGGACGATCTGAAAAGTGGGCGTGGCAGCTTTGTTTAGTCTACTGACATGCAGCAAAAATGGATAAATAACTGAATAAAAAATATAGATACAACTCTGAAATTTTGCAGACACATTAAGAAGGATTAAAAGCATCATATAAGCCAATAAAAAAAATCGATAGTTTGATGATTTTTAGGGTACCATATCGCCTTAATAATTTGAAAAACTTCTGATTACATAGAAATATATTATAAAGATCATAGAAATATCTTAAAATATTGTAAAAGAGAATCGAAATTTAATGAAAATACACTCTGTAATTTAATCCTACAATCGAATTTTTTTTTATTTTTAGATAATAGCAATTTATAATTATGTAATAAAACAGAATAAATGTATTTCATTTTAGATGCATTTTAATTGCCTTTTATAAAATTAATTAATGTTTTTAAGCATTATATAATGACAAAATTGCAGGAAAAGTTATTCACAAATATATAAAAGTCATGTTATAAAATAAATTGTTTATTTAGTTTTCTAGATGTTTTGAAAAAAAACAAATCTTTCGAACACATTAATGAAAGAAGAGATATATTTTAGAAAAACGTATTTATTTTTAGACCATTATTTTCTCTTTCCATTATGAATTGTATTTTCTCTTTCATTTATATTATTTTCTTTTATTGATTCGCTTGTTTTGGGTATGTAAAGTGGATGTAGTAGACTGAATTCGTACTTTTCTCTTTATTTATTTTTGTTAAATGAAGTTAATTTGGAAATATAGAAAGGACAAATGTATATATATATATTTTTTTTACTTTTTTGCTAAATCGATAGTTTTTCAAGTTAATCGATCCAAATTTGTGTTATATACTCTTTATAACTGTCTTGGTTCTTAAACATTTTTTTAAAAAAATTAGGGTAGCATATACAGTAAAGAAAATGTCTATACAATTTAATTTCCTCTTATTTCCACAGATAATTCATAAAATTTCAATAGCAAATGAGGTTGAAACAATAATAATAATAAAAAAAACATTAAATACCCTTAGAAAATTTCAAACGGAATAAAGATCATTTCAATGGTTTAAAAAAAATTCGACAGAACTTAAAGATGTAACAACTTGCTAGAAATTTTTGTTGTTTGGCGGTTCGAGCAAAGATCCGCCATAGCAAGTTCTAAACTCACATTTATTTATTCATTTTTCTTAATCAACACAACTAAAGGTAGGAAATGCGCTAAGTAAATAATTAGAAGAGCAATCGCTTAAGGCTACTAACATACAAGTATAATTTACTCCACTTACTCTTGGGGCACTCTAGACTTCTACGCTAAAATTCACTGTAAATATCTTTTTTAATTATACGACCTCCGGTCGTAAATCTAGTTCACACTTTTAATCACTTTTAATCTCTAACTATCAACTATCAACCATCAATTGACTATCCGTCGACTAACATCGTGTACCTAAATGCTAACGCTTAAATAGAACAAATGATTTGAAATAAATCAAGTGTTCTTCTTCAAGGGAACATTTTCAACAGAACTTACAGTTAAAAAAGAATAATTTTATCCCAAGAGGATTAACGGAAGGTTCGTGGATAGACCCGTTACAAAGATTATACAAATTGCACAGAAAAAACATGAAACATAAATGAAATGGGATTTTATTTAGTGGGAAGAATATTACTCAACAAGAAAATTGGTTAAAAACTTGATTTTTTAAGCACTGCTGAATACAAGTTTTTATCAAACGGTAAAATCAAAAAAATAAGGAAGTCAGAAGGAGTCTATGACTATTTTATTGGATGCTTGAAACATCCTAATCATGAAAAGAATCAGGAACATTATTCTTAGGCAAAAGAAAAGAAAAAAATACTTATACCTCCTCCCTTTCTCTTAAAAATGTGTGTTTGTATAAATGTATATACCATTTAGATCAGTTTTATCCATTTTTAAATTACAAAATTTTGTAAGGATTTAATTTCAAAATATATTAGCGTTTTTCAGTCAATAGATAGCAATACCTACATTGTAATTGGATACACTTTTTTCTAAACCTTTCGTTAATTTGTATTGCAAATTGCTTGAATTATATATTAAATCTTTTAAAAAAATGCCTTTCATTTTAAGGTATTGTGCGGAAAGTAATACGTTTCTATTTGAATGGGAAATCACGTACTAGTATGTATCTGAATTACTTTGTTATGCTGTGCAGTGCTTAGTTTAGATGTTTTTAAATTCTATTATTTGGCGCTTCGTCTCGTTGCAGATCGTTTCTTGACTGCTTCCAAAATACAAGATTTAGTTCTCTAAATTCTGAATCTTTCAATGAATATATTGCTTTCTATTATGGCTATGCTCCAATTTAGATCTTTTCCGTGAAATGAGTTATTTTATCCTATCTATTCTTTGGACTTTCGTAAACGTCATTTTTATGTATTGTATATGTCATTTTGATATATTCTTTAGAGGTTTACTTCTTACTCATTTATTCATACATTATTTTTACCGCACTTTTTTTAAGAAGAGGTATATTTCTAAATTAGCTGACCAAATCGCAATTTGAGTGTGATGAGTACACAAGGAGGATGGGGATTCAAACCTGCATAGACCAACAGATTTTTAATTTTTACCTTAGAGATTTTTTCTCAGCACTTCCGTCTGCTTGTATTTTGGAATTTAAATATCTCCCTCTTTCCCCTCCTTCCCATTTGAGATATCTGTATACTCTACAAGTTGGTGCCATTATATTTGTTTAACACAGCATTTCGGTTCTAAATTCGAAATTATATTTTAACATGGATTTTAATTATTCTTATTGTTTCCTTCAACTGACATTTTGTGTTATCTAATAGTTTCGTAAGTGTGTGGATATATGTAATTCAGTGCTTCTCAAACTTTCAACACTTGCGACCCAATATTCCATCATATGTTTTTCATCACGCTCCCCTCCATACAATAACAATATATCAAATTTAAAAATACTGTACTTTGACGCTAAAGCTACAATACGACTTGAACCTTTTTAGTGCCACCGACGTATATAAAAGTCTCGCTCAGCCAGTGAGTTAATTACTCCGGACGTATATATACGTCTTTTCAAAGTACGATGTTTTCTGCGAACTGTGATCTATAAAATTATTCCGAAGGCTTTGACAATGTTCGAGAAGGATTTGCTTGTTTCAGAAGATTAGCTTATTTATTACTTTTCTCCCCCCCCCCACACACACCCAATATACCACATACGTTCGCCCAAGTATTAAACAGTGACATTGGGGAACGTAATTTTTAATCGGTATTTAAGGGATTAATTAAAAACTGTAAAAATGAACAAGATAAGTGTTCAATTTTGCATACAATTTTATATATGACAAGCCCATGGGGTCACTGATAATTATTAAATTTGTTCTTAACCAAGTATTGTTATAAGTTAGTTTACATTACTCCAGTACTGATATGTTTGATATCAGTGTAAATATGCATTTTATTTTTTATTATGTCAGAATGTATTTTGTTTGTTTGCTTTCAGTTCAATAAGTTTTTTAAATTATTTTTTGTTTTCGACTTTTCGATATGTTCGCGCCCCCTTGTAGGGTTATGACGCCCCTCTAGGGGGGCGTGCCCCACAGTTTGAGAACGCTGATGTAATTGAACGAACAGAAATCAGAGGACCTTCCCTAAGGATAGTATCCAGAGGTGCCATTTGTCTTTACAAAAAAAGAAAAAGAAAAAAAAAGCTCAGTACGTTTTTGAAATAACGCAAACCCTCCAAAGAAAATATCGTGGAATGCTTCATGTTATGATACTTAAAATGTCTTATACTTTTATTACCCTTAGGGAAGGTTCAACAAAAAAGAATCGTTGCAACAATAGATTCTCGGTAGCTAATCCTGAATGGGCAATGTATCAAAATTCTTTGAGGATCCTTTTCTGAGGCTTCATAATATTTTGCGACTTTTTTTTTCTCACACATTTTGGGGCCCCTGAAGGGTGAAGGCCCCGTATCAATGATACGGCTGATACGGAGGTAGCTAAACCTCTGGTTAAATATATACTGGACATTTTTCTTTAAGATGTGCTTGCCAATAGAACAATGTAGTTTGTAATTAATCAGATGTTTGCATCTGTATATAACACTATGAATGTTTTTTTTTTAAAATTGTTCATCGAGCCATGGGTTTTGTGTGTGAAATTCTATTGTTAATAAAATGTTATTGATTTTATTTAGTTGTCATCTTTGAGCTGTATAATCTTTTACAGGTTACACACTTCCAGATAGTGTTAACTGTATTGTGTATGTATTTGTTTTTTCTTACAATTTATTTCCCTTCTAATTTTTGTCACACAGAAAGATAGGGGGAGACTAACCAATTAAATTTGATACTTTGTAAAAGTTTGCTTTACCATTTTATACGTAATCATTGTTCATATTTAGGAATTATTACAACTTGAGAAATCACATCTATATTTTTCTAAAAAATCATTACTGTTCGATATTGAAACTTGGTATCGTGAGATTTGATCCAATTTTAAAAGAATCAGCATTCCACTTTGAAAAAAAATGTTGCCAATGTTTTGTTTAAATAACTTAATGTTATGTATTTTTAACTGACCATCAATGACATATTTATTACAATAAAATCATCAAACTTTTCTTTTTTATTCCGTTATTCTATTATTATTAACTCTTAACATTATGTAGAAGTCAATGTTTTCTTAAGCAGACTAAACTATTATTACTCGTATTCTTTTTATATATTTCCCTTATCTACTTATAAAACATATATTTCGCTTTAACCTTATACGACACTAAATTTAGGGAATAATGTAATCAGTAATAAAGTGTCTACAAGCAAACTAAACACAAATTAAAAGGAACTAACTTCTAGGGTTTTATATTTTGTAACATAATTATTAAAATTCTTGGCTATTGGATAGTTGCATTAAAAGTATAAATAAATAAATCCTTAACCCATAAATTAAAAAAAAAAAACAAATTTTAATTGAAAGTAATCTGTATACATCTCTTTCACCATACTGAATGTACATTATTACTTTTTAAATTTTATGCAGGTCTTCAGGGTCTAATAAATATAACTCTCCATTTTTTTTAAGGAACAAAACTATAGGCAGAACGTCGTTTTCTTCTCAAAAGGACCTCTTAGCACTAAAAAAAAACAGGTTGTAAGTGATAAAGAAATGACTAAAACCTGATGAAACAGGAGAAGACTCATACATTTGAAAAAA
>BMAV01017962.1:135447-147137 GCA_019973955.1 Trichonephila inaurata madagascariensis | reverse complement strand
CCTTATGTGTAAATAAATTTATTACAACATTACAAAAAACTTTTTTTTATATAGAGAGAGATAAACAGTACTTAACTTTTTCAATTTCCATTTTCATGCCTGATGATTATTAATTTTAAGGCACTAGTTATAATATTTAAATTGTAAATAATTCTTTAACATATTTGAAGTAATAATTAAATACAGTGAAATATGTTTAACGCTTAAGACGAAATATTGGTTAACATGAAATAATACAACTGTCCCTACAAACTATTATGTATTTTCATGCATTTTTTCCCTCTAAACAAGAAATGCAGATTTCTTAACATGAAAAGATTTTCCTTCTGGTAATGAACAAAGTACAGAAAACACCAGCCACACAAGTAAGTTTTGAAAGGGGTGTGAAATGAAAGAGGTAGTTTCACATGTTTTGTAGAAAGATTTCGTTGTCACATGTTTCATAGATTGGCTTTGAAATACCCTCAGAATAGCCTGTGACATGAGACAGTTTTGTTTATCTAACCTACTTTCACCCTTCACTCCTACAAACACCACAAAAATACATCTTATCTCTTACCAGGTAGCCTTAAAATTCAGTGACAAGTACATCGCAGTGTGAGTAAAAATCAATGATTTTGGTTTCCGTTTTTTCTTTTAATTATTATTATTATTATTTTAGAACTTTTTACGAGCACAATAACAAAGAGTTCAGAGTGTAAGCAAACTCTTATCTTGCTTAAAATGAAAATAGGGCTTCTTAAGGTTGTTGGTCAAAAACAGAAGTTCAAGCATGAAGATTTAGAGATGGCTTTACTTGTTGGTTCAAACAAGTGAGATCTCAGAATGCTTCCATATCAGAACCTTGAATGCTAGAAAGAAGCAATGAGCTTGCTATGGGAAGAGAGGGTAATGAGAAGCAATGGGTATTACATTTTCTGTATATCCAGGATAACTGGAACGTTTTAAGAAAAGAAAAAATACTTAATAAAATGTACTTAATTTTGTTGTATATATGGGTTTTTTTTGTAATATCTTTTAAAATGAAAAATATTTCAGTTTCCTCAGTTTTGTGTTAAATAATTTTCACTATACATACAAATTTGTAATTATTTTAAAATATTCAAGAGATCCTTTATAAAATAAATTCTCAGTTATAAAAGCTTAAAACTGCTCAAATGTTAAAAAAGCTTGTATTTTGCACGTGTATTGTTCAATTTAATTAGAAAGAAAAGTCTGAAGCAGGAATATATTGTAAAATAATTCTTGGTTTTAGCATTTTTTATCTGATGTTAAAACTTTTTAATCATACCAATTTGAATAATCTGCATTATTATTATTATTATTATTTTCCATTCTTAGACTTAAGTTATTAAAAAATTCATAATAAATAAGTTTTTGTGCTTTTAATGCATCAAAATATTTTATCTTATTGCTTAGTGCATTAAATGTGTTTATATATCAAATGAAATAAAATGGACATCCACATTTTATGTACTTTAATAAATGCAATTTTTTTTTTAGATAAAATTATTACTGGTAGTCACAGTGGTGTTTTGAGAATTTACAAACCTCAACCTGTGAAACAAGAAGATGGAACTTATTCTTCATTTCGAGCAGAAGATCTATTGTTGGAAACTCAATTGAAGCATCCTATAATTAATTTAGGAGTTGGTGCTTTATCATCGTGAGTTAATTAAAATATTTTGAACAAATCAGAGAAATTTCGTTTTTTTTTGTTGTTATTTATTAGAATGTAAGATGTTTTACTTCTATATATGTGTTAAATGTATGACAGTATTTATACATTATAAAAGTATCAAATTCATAAAATAATATTTAAATTAAAAATATATTAAAGAATATTAAAATAAAAGGAGAAAAATAATTAAAACAATTTAATTAAAATAAACAATTACCTATTTGTGTGGAATATTATCATATCAAACATAAAGAGATATAGAAACAAAGTTTATTGTGAAAATTTTATATCAATGATATTTTGAATTATAACTTAATTATTATTTATTTTTTAGAACTTCATCCCTTCTTCATTTAGCTGTTCTTCAACCTTTTAAGCTATCTGTTTTTGCTGTTTCAGGTAATACAAAATTTTGAGAATATTTTATTTTTTATTTAATTGATTTAAACTTGTGTTTGGTTTTATGAGTATTAATTTACCTTTAAAACTCCTTAAAATACTTTTAATCTAATATTAGAGCTATCAAAGTCTTTAAAAATCAAAAGTAATCCATGCTTTTACATTAAAGCTGTGCCATGTGCTTGAAAACACTTGGTATATTTTTATCAAATTGGTACATTTTGTCATATTTCTTTAATCTTATCCTCGAAGAAAACATTAAAAATTGAATTATAAGCCAATTTTTTCATTTTGTTAAAACCACTAGTTATGATAAGCAGGGGAACACTAATTTTAGCATTATAATGGAATAGTAAAGAATTATAGTTATTATTTGTTGGTAATAAGTGGGGCTCGGCACACCAAACTAGTGAAATCTAGCAGCAAGAAAATTTGCCAAAATAAATAAATAAAAGCACCAAGTAGTAGAACTTTAACAGATTTTTTTTACAACATTCTAAATTTAAATTTCATCAGCTGATTTAAATTTATTTTAAGAGTAATGTATTCTTGTAATATATAGAAGTGAAAAATCTTTGTATGTGGCAACAAAATATATTGAAGCAATATAAGTGCAGAATATAAAATGTGACTATGGGTATCTTCAGTAAAGATAAAGTTTGACAATGAGGTTGATTCATGTGACGTCATAGTCACATGATAGTGATTGCCACATGATTCTAGCCAATCAATTCAAAAACTCATGTGACATCATAGTCACTCGATAAAAACTATCTTGTGTTTCCAACTAATCAGTTCACGAGCTCCGGTGTTGCCAAGTTTTGCTCTTTGCAGAAACTTTCTCTTAAAAAGGACATATGTATACAAAATGCATTTTATTTAAAAGTATAAGCATAAAATACGACTTTTTTTAATTAAAAAAAATATTTTTGAAGAAATTTTTTTCCCTAACATTTAAACAACTTTACCCAAATATGAAATTTGAAATTTTATCTGAGTTTTACAAATAGAACAAGTACAATTAGTTTAATGTTTGTTTTGAATTCAATGGAAAACACAAGTTTGTTTTTATCATGTGACTTCATGAATCAAGCCCATTGGTATAAAATTGCAAGTACATCTCGCCCATTCATTGAATATAATGTAAGGGTAGGATGCTTTGAGTATGAATTGATGCCATTACTGAGTAAATTATATTAATATTGTGATAAAAAATTTTAATGAAAAATATAACACTTTTCTTTAATTGTCTTTACATAAATTACCTATAACATGTTAGTTTACTTTAAATATTATTTTAAGATATGTACTTTTAAGAGTGAGTATGGGCTCCCCGAAAACACTTTATATTTCTAAGGGCTCTGTGAATCAATAAAGTTCAAAGATCAACATATTAGATCATAAAATTTTGCATGTAGAAATTTTTCTACACATTGTTTAAATTTTAATCATCTTTCCCTAAACAAAGAAGGTGTTACACGTTTTATTAAATTGTTGACTTAATTACTTTAATTGTCATCATTGCAGTTAAGCTCATCTTGCCTCTCATAAATTTTTCAACTTTAGTTTTTAAATACATTTATATTTTGATTATTTAAGTTTAATATTTTATTTTCATGTATATTTTTTGATGACAAAGAGATTTTTAGCTTTAATACTTTGCCTTTCTCATTTTTTAAAAATTGAAATTAAATTAATTTTTATGCCACTAAATATTTCTTGCATAAATATTTAAATTTTTCTAAAAATGCATTGAATTAAATGATTCTGAATTTCATTATTTTTGGCTCAAGACTATACAAATTTATTGGTTAGGAACTGTAGAAAATGCTTTAGTAAATGTTTTAGATGTTAATGTTGGGGATGAATTATTAAGATTATATAATGGAATTGAACTGTTAATTGCTTTGCAGCTGTCCAGGGAAGCGTAGAACATGGCACACAGTTCAAGTTATCTCTTATATATGAACATAATCTGCAAAGACATGCATTTTCTCTTATAATTGGATACTTTGGAGGAATTCATGGTAAGTACATAGCTTTATTGAATTCAAATTTTTGATAAGGATAAAAGCAATAAGAATATTTTTAAAACCATTTGATATGTTAAATATTTGTTATATATGTCAATATAAGTGCAATGCATTTTTGTTTATTTATTTTTTTACTGTTTCCGGATAAAAATTATTATTTACTTGTTGAACATTTATTACAAATATTATGATTATTTACCAATAACTGAATTTGATGATTATGATTGATCATTGACAGGAATAAAAAATAAATGGTTGAATTTTTTAAAAAAATTAAGGTTGATAAAGGAATTAATGAATTAATTTTATGTTTATTGCATTTTTTCAATAAATTATATTTTTATTTATTGATTCTTATTAAAGTGTTGTAAATAAAAATAAAATATTAAATGCCTATATACTTTATTAAAAATGCATTTTTGTATTTATTCATCTTGTTTTAAGATCATTGATGGAGTTGTAATTTATTTTGAAATATCTTTTTGTTATTTTTATAATCTGTTCCATTTTCTTAAGAGTTTTCTTTATTTTAAATATTTGTTTTCTGAAGCAAAAAAATTATTAGATTATCATTCTTAAATAGATGGTTGTACATATTTCTAAATTATTTTGAACTTTTAAGAATTACTATTTTTTTTCGTCAGATGAATGGTTCAGAGAGGGGGATTTTCCCTGACATTGGCTTGGAGAGGTTAATGAAAATAAAATGCATGTAACCTGTTGAGTATTATCTATTAAATATAGGTTTTTCATAAAATTAAAAAAATACGAGGTTTTATTATAATGTTTATGAATATTTTTTAATATGACTTCCTCTTTAAATTCATATTCTTCAAGTTTGAAAATTTTATTGTTGTTTTTATTCGTTTGAAATTTTTTATATAACTGGTTAAACAATGCTCTTATTATTAATAGGGATTTTTTCATTTGAAAAGAAAAATAACAGTATTTTTGAAATAGAGTATATTTATATTATTGATTATGTTTTGTTCTGTCAAACACTTATTTTCTAAATAATAGTTGATTTTTGCAGGTAAAGAAATGATGTGTATACAATGTCTGGATGGCACTCTGTGTTTTTTTGAACAAGAGAGATTTTCATTTAGTCGATTTCTTCCCAAAAGTCTTATACCAGGTCCAATGTGTTATGTGCCGAAAACTGATTCTTTTGTCACTGTTAATGGTCTTACTGTTGAAAGCTATAGGTATATACTCTTGTATGAATTGATCCCAATTAATAATTTGTCATTATTCTTGTTTGCCGACTATATTGTCATCTGGAAATCTGGTGCTGATATTTCTCTTCTAGAAAACAGTGTTAACAACTCTCTTGTTGGCAAGTGGAACTTTGCAGAAAGCCACAAATTGTGTTTTAATGTTCTGAAGTCTTCAACCAGTTTCTTTACCACTCATAGAAATCTGTATAAATACCAGCCTAAGAGATCTTTTTGGGTGGATCGCCTCTATATCAGTGGATAAGCATCCTAAATATCTGGAGTTTGTACTGGACCCAGAAATATCCAGCTCAAGACACATCAATCATCTCGTGCACAAGAGTAGAAAACAACTGAATATTTTGAAATACATTTCTGGCCGTGATTGGGGTGTTTACTTTTTCACCATTAGAAATACCTACCTGGAACTTATTAGACCTATTTGGGAGTATGGTTACCCGATTTACTGTTGTGCCTCCAAGACAAATCTTCAGAAACTCGAGCGAGTTCAGCTGAGCACTGCACGCATTTTATCAGGCCTTCATAACAGTTGTCCGAGTGATATTGTCCTTTCTGAGGCTAATTTGCAGCCGCCCAGCTTTCGAAGAAATTCAATTCTTGTGAAATATTACAACAAACTCCTTAGTTATAATCCTCGTAATTGAACATCAAACTTCCTAAATAATTGGAGTAACAATCAAAGACTGAAGAGGAATATCCCCTATAGTCAGGTGATTGGGGACAATATGATTTCCCCCTCTATTGAACGGCATCACTTGATCTCTTATATTAACCCATTCGAGGGCCTCCCAGGAGTGTTTTTCCACCCGAATCTCTCAGCCCATGTCAACAAGACTTCAGATCCTCCTGAATTTCTTAAGCAACTTGCCCTCGAAGTTATTAGTAACATTTCTGATGATGCATTACTTATATATACTGATGGAACAGGAATGAAGACTCTCGTTCTGGCAGTGGTATTTACATAAAGTCCCAAAACTATTCCAGTCAGATTAAACTGAGAAACTCTGATGGTTGCTCTGTCTTTTACAGTGAGCTCATTGCTATTGATACAGGCCTTAAAGAAGCATTCTCAATTCCTGGTTCGAACGGCTTCTGGATATTATCTGACAGCCGTAGTGCCATTCAACATCTCTCTAACTGGCATAAGGTGTGTGATAACACAGGAGTGGCTATTTTGGAGAAGTTAAAACATCTTTCTTCTCGCAAGATCCATCTACAATGAGTTCTTTCGCATGTTAACATCGCGGGCAATGAGATTGCTGACTCTCTAGAAAAAGAGGGCGCAGCTCAACACACTATGAACTCGGCCGCTCTCACCTGTTCAGAACTACCCTCCACCTACATCAACAACAAGCAATCAACTGTTCCTCCTGCTCATCACTGGTATGAGGCTAAACGACCTGGTGGTTCTCTTTTCCTTCAATGCAGCAGGAAGGAATAAACTATTTTGACTCTTTTCCGAAGTAGCCACCTCCGAACTTTGACTTTAGGGATGGAAACAAAGTATTTCCAACTTGTGTAAGGTGTTTTGCCAGCCAGAACACAATCTGGGGCTTTCAAAACAAGATCTCTATGAAGACCCTCTAATAGTATTGGACATTTTGAGAGCGAATGAGATAATGGACTTAATATATCTTGGCTAAACATGGAGATCAGCAACAAATACACAATCATGATCGCTTAGTAGGTTACATATTTTATATTCAATCCTCTTTTTCATGTTGCACTCACTAACGTAAGGGCTCGATAAAAAGTCATTTAGAAAACCCGATTATTTGTTTCATATACTTTTTCTCTTTTCAAAATCCATTCATTCCATATTTCTTTTTATGATAGTCTTTATGAATAGCTCCAGGGAGTAAAGTAGAAAAAAGAGAAGAAATCTGTTTCAGGTTTATAAAACAGGCGTATTTGATCAGTTTGAGGAATAAAGTAGAATAATAATAATTAGATGCCGTGAAATTAATTTGATGTTACTTTTTTATTAATGTTATATAAATTATTCTAACTTTTTTTTGTGAAATCCTTTTTCATAGTTCCTATTTCCTATTTCCCGAGGAAAAAAATCTTGTTTAACCAAATTTGCACCAGAGCATAGAAGCTGTAACCGCACAGATAGTGGTTTCCATAGCAACATTCACCTAGATGTGAATTTAATATTTTTGATTTGTCTTCTGCGTTTTTTTGTCATTTGTCGATCATTTATCATTTCGAATATCAAATTTATGATTTTTTAAAAAAGTTTCCAGCTCATTGAACTTTTAAATTATTTCGGATTTTCTAATGTTACGAATCTGGCCAAGTTTTAATTCTTTTTGAAAAATCTATTATGGATGACACCAAAACCGCAATACTCTTAAATTGCAGAAAAATTTCGTAAAAAATCAGAGGTATTTTGTATAACAGTATATAATAGAAGATGTAGATACTTTCAATGTAGAAATTACTAAGCTCTTTGTGACAATGAATTGAAGCAAAAGGGGAAAATATTATAATGTATGTCATTAAAAATATTGTGACATTAAAGTATTCCTTTAATCTAATTGACAAAGTGTATTTTTCTGCATGGAAATTAAAAATGTTGAATTTTCAAAGATTATTAGGATTTCTTTATACTTAGCTTATGTTTATATATTTTCTTGTGTGAATTGAAGGTTCTAAATGAAAAAAAAATGAATTTTAATATTGTATATCACATATTATGTATTGTGTGTTTAAAATTCAATCTGTACATATAAAAAGTGACAAAAATTCTTTTTTATTTTCTGATATCTAACTTTTTTGTTGTTGTTGTTGAGTTCAGTGCCCTAATTTTTAAAGTGTATCTTCTAATTAAAACTTTTTATAAAGATGTCATATTGTATTACATTTTAAACTTTAGTTAGAACGGTAAACCACTTATTAAATTGTTTGAATCCCATTATTGTTTGTAGCCTAAGTGTATTATATGCATAAAGCCTAATTCTATTGTTTCATTCTATATGATACTGCAAATATAAGTAAGAGAGATAATGTGCTTATTATATTGCACACTTTTAGGTTATAAAATTTATGGAGAAGAAAGTATACAATTTTATCCATGTAAATTAAGTCATTTGTGCTTATATTATTGCATATAAACTTTTGTGGGTACTTGCGTATTATCGCAACAATCGCCAACATTCAAAATAACTCACCGAGTTGGCAACCACAATTTCGCATATGTCACATGCACTGAATTGGTTCACTGAATTCATATAATGTTGCTAATAGGTTGTGATAATAAGTAAGTACCTTTTTGTGTTTTATTGTAAGTATGTATTCATGCATTAATTTATTGCTTGAACATTTATAGTGGTGTAACATACACCCTCACATCATAAGGGGGCCCAAAACCTGACTTTGCAGGGTGGCCCAAATGTTCTCCATTATGCCACTGACTTAAAGCATTATTTAAGCCCCTTCCCCTTACGCTCTTATAAATACCAGTGGTGTTACGTACAGCCCTGCGTTGCAGGGGGTCCAAAGCTTGACTGACTCTAAATATGTATTTGGACTTGGGGCCAAAAACCTGGGTTTGTAGGGGGGCCCTGATATTCTCTGTTATGCCACTGATAAATACTATTGTCTTTCTGCATTTAAAAATAAAAAAAGTGAAAACATTCAAATATGTTTATATAATTAGTTAGCTAAAATTTTTTTAAATATTCGGCAGTTACCTTTTTGGTGCCTGAGATGTCTCTTTTTAAAGCTTGTGATTGGTGGACAACTTCATGTGGAGCTGATGAAGAATTTGACAAAGGATGCCTGGTAGTGGCTAATGTAGACAATAGTCCAGAAAAATGTGGTAAGGGAAGAAATAATAATATTTAATGTAGTTTTATTTGTACTTATTCAATAAATATCATTTGATCATCATAACATTAGGCTTCACCATCAGTTATTGTAGAGAGAGATTGTTTCTTTTTTTTTATTGGAAACTAAGCTATTACTTATCTCTTTTTAGAGGAATATCCTACATTATATTTTTAGTTGAAGAAAATAGGTACCTTTGGTTTCCTACATGCTTACAGAAATATTTATAAATTTTGGAAACTTTGAGAATTACAAAAATAATAATAATAATAAAAATGATTTTTGTTTATCCTTATGACTCCTAGGTACCATCTCATTTTTTTAAATAATAAAAATTATAATTAGTTCTTGTTTCATTAGATATAAGACATTTTATATATATGAATTTAAAAAGCCTATGTTGCCTTTCTTGGATTACAAGTTTATAGAATATGAATTTTCACATTCTCTGTTATTATGACAATTTCTATATTTATCAAGAAATCTAAAGCTTTTTTCTTATCAGTTGTTCAATTCCTGTGATTAGTTATAAAATAGGTAATTCTGGTGCTTAAATATTATATCGTCGGCCAATTTGTCAAAAGTAAAATGCTACCATATACAGCCAAAAGTGGAAGACCGTTCCCACACATACAAACACAATAATCTTGTCCACACACATGATGATAGCATTTGGTGATTTCTTTTGATTTGGGAATGTTTTCTTTACTTTGCAAAATTGGTCGACAGTACGATACATGTGTACCAAATTTCCATTTTGTTCAATAAACTTGTAGTAAATGTGTGAATGGTTAGACTGCTTGTTATCATGTATGTAACCTAAAATTATTTAAAATCATATTATTTAACCCTTTATCTACCAATGGTACTTATAAGTACCACTCACTTTAAAATAACATAGAATAACCTATTTTACGAATATTCTGACAATAAGCAGGAATATTCTTTGAAATCCACTCTTCCAAGATATATGAAAGCACGGGTTCTATGATGAGTATTTTAGCAGGGAAGGCGAATAATTTTATAACAGAAATTGCGTTTTCAGCTGATGGCATTTTCAGTGGATTGCACAGATTATCATTTTTGTCCCGAAAAAGTAGTTAATGTCGAAATTTAAGTATCTGATTTTTTTGTATGTTGATGAGGAACTTAGAAAACGATTTAACTCTTTAATTTAAGTGAACAGTGTATGTAATTAATTTTACTGATGAATATCTTTAATTAATTAATTAGTTCTAACTTATTAAATTTCCCAAAGTTGAGTATTTTGTTTATGTTT
The DNA here is from genome assembly GCA_019973955.1 of Trichonephila inaurata madagascariensis. Taxonomy (NCBI): domain Eukaryota; kingdom Metazoa; phylum Arthropoda; class Arachnida; order Araneae; family Nephilidae; genus Trichonephila; species Trichonephila inaurata. The sequence goes on along the minus strand of BMAV01017962.1, from coordinate 136,676 downwards.
ATCCCTTTATTTTCAATGTAGTGATCCAAAAAAAAAAGTATTGCAGGAAAAAAAACTGCAGTAAATCATATTGCGGTAGATAAAGGGTTAAATAAATGATTCAAATGAAGAATTCAAAAGAAAGTTCCATTAGGATTAATAATGTAAGATTAACACACACAAATATTCTCTACTATTTATACTAAACTTAATTGGTAGATATAAAGGTTGCAGAAAAATACATTTTTATGATAATCTAATTACTAATTTATGATTTCATAAGTAGTTGTTGGTTAGGAAGAATAGAGATTTTTGTGTTTAGTTTTAATTATAACTGTAAAAAGTTCTGATAAAATTGATTGTGTTTAATTGTTTACTAAATGCATTTTTATTTCATTTTTGTACAAACATTACATGTGTTAAAAACTGTCCCAGAAAATTTACTAATTCTTTTCAAACATAAGTATATTTTTTAGTTATAACATTATCACTTTTTTAAAAAAAATATGAAGTTGAGAAGTGATTTAAATATTTAAGTATTGTATGTGTGAAACTATTTTCTTATAATAAATATTTATCTTTTTAGTTCATGAAAATTGTAATACATTATATTAATTAAGATTACTAGGGAGGGTACCTTCTGTCCACCTAACGTTGGAGCAACCGTATTTATACTAATTATACAACTGTTCATACTCATTCCTCAAACTGTAAAACTGTTAAGTTACATGTATTACATAGTTATATATTTTTTTTAATATATTGTAAGCATGAAAAAATTAATTTTGAATCTTTATCTCTGCATAAGTTAAAATTCACAAATTGAGAGTTGTGTTCATTCTTCGAATAAACTCTAGCATCAACCTTTCTGTTTATAGAACCATCTTTTGTTGAAATGATAGTGACCATTTCATTGCTTGACACTTTATTATAAATTCTAGGATGATCTTTAGAACTTGTATAAAGACACAGACTATATTCTTGATCTTGGTTTTTATTTTGAATTTCATAGAAAATTCTATAATTTTTTGTATGTGGATTTTTATTCATAATTGGCTGTAAAATTTGCAATACATCATTACGTTTAACTATTTTTGCATGTTCTTGCAAAACCTCACCATCATCTCATAAATGTAAATTTACCCAAACTATAGTTTTGCTCCATTCTGTTGTAAATATATATAATTGCTTTTATTAACTATACCTTATGTGTAAATAAATTTATTACAACATTACAAAAAACTTTTTTT
>BMAV01017962.1:115932-130434 GCA_019973955.1 Trichonephila inaurata madagascariensis | reverse complement strand
ATACAATGTTACTTGCTGAACCCGGCAGACATTGGTCTGGCATTTCTGCCAGCCTGCAATAAGTTGAGTTTTAGTAATATTTTCAATAATTAATTGAATTTTTATTTTGCTTAACCAAAAATAATTCAAAATAACGCACCTAGAGTTACACAAATGAATAAACAACATTTTTGGATTTAGGATTTAGTGTATAGATGCACAAAGTTTTTGGAGTTCCTTATGTGGAGAAAAGGCAACATATAGTTTATTATACGAAAAACATGGATTCGCTAAATTTAATCCGGAAACGCGCAGTGACTGTCCTTAAGATTTGTTGATTGTCGTCTGGAAAGCAAGGCACTCAGGAAATTGTAACCGCTTGAATGAAAAGGGCAAATCAGTAGTGATGATTGGAATATGTGGAATCAGCACATATTTACATTTACTGTTAATTATTGTTGCTCCAATTACATTCGGCTTCATTTTTTAGTTGAAAGTCTGGTTCCATTACATAACTTTGACGTATTCAGGTTCCAAAGAAGTAGTATTGGTGGTCCAGTTTTCAACACCAGTTTGTGCGGTGGTATCCCCAATGATTTCAGAAATTCGACTGGTAAGTTAACATTATCATTCTCTTCTATAACTGTATCAATAGATTTGTATTACGTAACTGCACCACACAGGAATTTTCACAATTGAATTCTATCATTTATTCGATTAACGTCATCGTTCTTTGAAACTAAGATTAGACACTTGCAAAGCCAATAACGTACGAAGTTATTGGTTATGGGTGGGAAAACCATATTTTCAAGATTTTCTATTGTGCACTGAAGTTGACAGAAATCATACGTAAATGATATTTTCTATGTTGAAGGATCAATCGGAAGTTTACCGTCACTCATGTTTAAAAACTGCTTGGCAAATGTTTGTGAAGAAAAATCTCTAAGCAAATGCACTTGAATGTTAGTCAACAGTGTAATTTTTTCACTTGCCTTCGATGGAATGAATACTTTAGACACGCGTTCTCTCTCAGCTCGTCTACTTGTATTGATCTTGGAATAACGGGCAAAGTTTGACGGAAATCATTGTCGAACAGTATCAAAGCTCCATCCATTATACGTCGATTGTTCTTAAAATCTCGCAGAGTACGATCAAGTGCTTCACGTCCTATCCTGTCTCAAGAATTCCAGAACGGTTTTGAGCAGTAGCAAAAGCGTTAGGACAAATGCATTAATGAACATAGACAATTTCTTGAAGGGGACTAATGTACAGTTCAATAAAAATGCAAAACAAAAATAAATTCCAATTATTTTAGTGTCTCCTCCCCTTGTATCTAATCAGTTTAGGCTCTTTGAGAGTTAAGCTCCCTTTTCTTAGTTTTTTTCTTTAGTTAAATTGTCTTGTTTCACTTGCAAATTTTCTCTTCTGTCTCAAAAGTTTGCCGACACTTGTGCTAGGGTATTCCCGGAGCTTATTACCCGTGTTCACCAAAGACAGTAAGATTTTTGGGAATGGAAAAGACGACTGGATACCTAGAAGTTACGGTGCACGTATTTATGTAAAAAAATTAAGCTCTTCTGGGGGGGTGATGCAGGGAAGCAATATCGAGGGATTCAGGAAATATACGTTTTAGAATAGATTTCGTAAAATATATATCTATTTTCTTAGCAATCGTAAGAATTCTTCATTTAGTGACACAGTAGGAATATTTATATTATTTAACAACTATAGTATTATTTTCAAATTTATAGCTAGTTATATGAATGATTTTTTTAAAAAATACTTCAAGGGAAAAAAAAACATAAGAAGTTTAATAATGAAATCTTTCCTAGTAAACACTGAGGAAGAAGTCTGAACCAAGTTTTCGCAGAAGTTGCATAAAAAGAAAAAAAAAACATTATACGACAATATCTTGGTTGTGATGAATAGATCTATATTTGAGAAACTGAAAAATTCAGAGAAAACTGCTCACACGTGTGGTTTTTACCCAACTCTTAATCTATTTTTGATTTTATGACCCTCATTCAAAGAAAAGCCCTTTAAACGAACTATATATCCATATTTAACTTTGAAAAAATAAATGAGAAGAAAAACTATCTCTTCTTCGACATTACACTACCTACGGCTATCTTCGACGGATTTCTGCTTTTAAAAAAAATCGAAAGCTTAAAAAGTTTTTTTTTACGTAATCTTCTTAAAAAGAGTCTTTTTTATTAATTACTTAACAGAAACGAGATGCCTAAAATTGAAAAAAATGTATAGTAATACTTACAATTAGCCTGCTTACAGAAATAAAGAGAGGATTAGTAAAATTGATATTTTTCCCCTCATATTCCAAGAAATCTACATGATTAGTTTAAATTTACAGACTTCAAACCTGTATAAATTAATTGCATAATATGCACAAGAAACAACAATACTACTTCAAAAACACATATATTAACAAATAATATATATAAAAAAAATTTAAGTCAATTCCTACTTAGGTCAACAAAGAAAAAATTTATTTTAGTAACTTTTTATCAAATAATTACAATTGATACAAATATGCATATACATATGACAGAATCACAACATTAAGTGGTAATTAATTTTTATTAATTATCATTAAAATATAGTATTGTCATCCAAAATAATCGTGTATATAAAATTTCAGTTCAACTGAATGTTTTAAAATGTAAGAAAAAAATCTTGTAAAGTTTTGATCCAAGTCGCTAAGAATGGAGTCAACGTGACTCTGTATCTGTGTTTCTTTAAATAATTAGTTTCAATTAAATAATTTTAATTAGTTATAATTAGATTATCATATTGTCATCCAAAATGATCGTGTATAGAAAGTTTCAGCTCAAATGAGCGGTTTAAAATGTGTGAAAAAAACCTTTTAGAATTTTAACACAAGTCACCAAAATGGTCGCTAAGTCACTAAAAATGATGCCAACGTGGCTGTATCTGTAATTCTTCGAATAATTAGTTTTAATAAATTAATTTTTATTAATTATAAATAAATTACCCTATTGTCATCCAAAATAATTGTGTATATAAAATTTCATCTCAATTGAGTGCTTTAAAATGTATTTTGTAAACGATTGAAAATTTGAGCAAGATATATATTTGAAGAGATAGTGAACTAATAGTAGGAATTGTGATAAAATATTTATGTTAAATCGGTGCATTAAAAATTTTGTGTATGTGTAATTGATAATTGAAGTTAAATGGTAACGAATTTATTTAATGTGATATGAGAGATTGGATTAAGTTTATAAACAATTCCATTAAAGCTTGATTTTGATCCTATTCTTATATGTTTCTTTTTTCAATTTTGGATAATGGTATTGTATTATATAGTTTGGATTCTCGAATGTGTTCATTTGTTGAGTCCAATAAGAACTGCTCGCCATCCATTCGATATAGTGGTTAGTGATGCTAACTGCGGTGCTGAGGGGCTTGCGTTCGAATTCCGGCGAAGGCATGATGTTTATATTGTAATCCTTCATGACTTTAATTCCTTTGTAATTTGTGTTTCATGCTTACTTCGAGGGATTTCTAAATGTTCTCAATAAAAAAATTTAAAATAAACAGAATTCTTCCTATAATATAATAAGAAATTTTTTTCTACTGATCCTCAAGTAACTTCGAAATCATTTGATGCTCACTGTAGTATCATTTTAATTGTTCAAATGTTTAAAATTTCAAATAGTGTTTTTGATTATTTCCATTTTAGTAATATACACAGGACTCTTCTTTATGGAAAAAGGTCATTTGCATTTCTCTCTTTATAGGTAATAATTTTTGAACACAAATTTTATATCTAAAGATGATGCACACTATAATAGCCCGGAAATATTTAAAAATCTGCTGAGAACTGTTTAAAAAAATTCCAACAAGTGAAAAAAGTGTAACAAAGAAAAAGAAATGTGTTTTTCTGCAGAAAAAAAACACATTCTTTTAAAAAAAAAACAATCTTTCTTGAATTTACGACAAGAGAAGTGAGAGAAGAAGAGTATTGATGTGATGCGCAAATCGCCAAATAATACAGATAACAGATCAAAATAACAGAGCACATATCAAAAGTACAGAGAATGAACAAAAAGGAAGCTGAAGCATGCAATTAGACTCACGAGACCAAGGGGCTTGAATTATGATTTTTTCCCTTTTAACGACACTAAAAGCAAGTAGTGCAGCAATGTACATTGCAGAACTGCTTACAATTATTTTCAGGGATGGAAGAATGTAATCCCTTTGCCTACACCCTCGATCTTGCTATCTTCTTACTAGTGTTCAAATCAGCACTATTGAGACTTGAGTTCGAAAAGAGCAGTGAGGTGTAGATTTCTGCTCAACAACAACAAAAAACCGTACTTACCAACTTTCAAGTCTGTTAGTCTAATAGTAAAAAAACGGGAATATTTATCTGTATCGTCTTTTTTTTTTACAAGAATGGGAATTACTGCCACAATCGTTGAACAATAGTCTTATTAACATATGAGAGTCTGGTGTGACGTTTGCATAGCTGTGCAAGGTGGTCTCACTCTTATTAGTCGAGCAATACAGAGTTATAACGTGTTCTACTTTGTCCAATGTCGCTTTCATTTGCATGTATTAAATTTCTATGTATTTTTTTCTTTTTGTGTAACCATATTCTGTTTTATAGCATAAGGTATTAGCGTACCAAATTTCCATGCAATAAGCCATTTTTTTGTCAAAATATCTAATTTTTTATGTTTGTTACCTTAATTTTGGGCACCAGCTTACGTAGATAACTTTACAAAATAGAAAAGGGAAATTTCTAAATCTTCATTAGCTTAAAAAATCCCCTCCCTCCAAGTATATCTCATCCCATCCCCCCCAAAGGTTATATTAATTTCAGCTTAAAAGTTCCTACTTCAAGAATTCTAGGGACTATAAAACACATATTACTAGAATTCCCAAATTACTGTTATTACTTAGGTCTGATTTTTTATTATAATAAATTAAATATATTTCGTATTTATAATATTTGCCGTTAAAATTAAATAAAAACTAAAATTTTCTGTTAGTGTTTATATATATAATCCATTTCTACAACTTCTGTGGGATTATAATATGCGCTGCAATTTTCTGTATTAGTACAATAAAAGAAGTAAATATTATTGAAAAAAAAGAGTATAAATCCCAAAATATTCCGAAATATGTGCTTACACATTTGTATCCAAAAATACCAAATTTAATTTCAAAGATTTTTTAACACATACTGATTGTAAATACTTAATTCTATTAATTTCAGAATTGTACAGATTTACTGTTTATTAATTTCTCATTACAAAGCAACACGAGGTTTATGGCTGACATATCTCGCACTTGAAACACAGTCAAGTGAAGAGAATAACACCTGAGCTAGCACTCTATTCTCCTAACTTACAAACCTTACCAACGTGAATATTTAGCAATGTATATTTAATCTACCTCAACTATATATATTTTAGTACCCCCAGGATTTGACAGAAACATTAACGGCCACGAATTCATGGTCATGGCCATATGTTCGTTGCCCAAAGGTCGCAGGTTTGAGAGGGTTCAAGGAAGAATCAGACATGATCATAAAATAGCTATAATTTTATTTAATCTTTAGCATTTTACGAAAAGCACTTTTATAACTTAACTCTGGGGGCAATTTGAAATCCTAACCCGCAATCGGATCACTAATTTATGGAAAGTACTGATCTGGAGTGGAGGCTTCTTGTATGATCCTTCTTGAAGCCCGATAGTATGGTCAGCTCCAAGGTTGGTTACTTAACCTCTTCCTGATGGATTCTCCGTAGAATATTAATCTTAAAATGCGCGACCACCAGTCGCTGTTTACTAACACTTGGAATTCAGGTTAAGGATTAATGATTAATCATTAACTCGCATACCCAATAACTGGCATATAAATAGTAGTTACATTAGCATAAAATCAAGTCATCTCTACAGAAAGCGGTTTTTAAACTAAAATCTCACTTAAAGAATATTTTCCCCAAGAGAATGAGTAAAAGACCCCGAATAGAACCCATTACACATAGGTACACTGAGAAATACTTTTTTTTTGCAATAATGTAAACATAAAAAAATTAGTTATAATAATTTTTTTTTAAATCATACTTTCTTTTTCTTTCATTCCTTTAAATTATAAAAATAATTTAAGAAAATAACTGGATAACTTTGTGCAGATCAAAAACATTTCTTAAGAATATGGTTATATAAGGAATTAAATTAAGTTACTATGCAAAAGGAATTACGCAATGCAATTATTACTTTTGAAGGAAAATATGAATAAATATTTTGATTGATAACCGTACATTGAATTTGTTTGAAAAAGACGATAAAAAATTGGTGCATCATCTGTTGGTAAAATATATTGGACGGTAAGTGAGCTTTGCTCTTATAACTTTAAAATATAAGAAAAAATAACAAGAAATACAGAAACCCTAATAAAAAAACGATAGTTGTAAAATTAACAATCTTTGATTATAGAAGTGGACTCTATATTTATCCATCTATATTTATCTATTCTTCGGTATACCTATCCTGATTTTTTGTCTTTGATGAAATATTCCTAAAGATTTCATGATTTTATATTATTTAATTTGTCCATAATATTTAGATTTTAATATCCAAATTATTAATTTAGCACAGAAATTTTTCTTACAGAAGATGCATTTTTTATGTAATATTCAAAACAATTTTGTATAATAAGCGATTTATATTCTAGCCTTAATTAAATTGAAATATTTTATTTATCACTACACACAAATAAAGCATTTGAAGAATGATATTTTCTGTAATAAAGTAACTGATCAAAGATAAATATGTAGAAAGAGAGTTTGAGCTAACTTTCGTTGTTGTTACCAATGCCACATGATCGGCAAAGGCCAGATTAAGGCCCACGAAATTCATCATGGTAAAGGGCTAAGTGACGCCTGTCGTTAACCGTAGCTTTGAGCACCATACAGGTGACAGAACGATTTAACTCGGTTTCACCCCAATTTAGAGGGAGAACACCCTGGGGGGTCAGGGGCCTCCCACCTCTCTTTCTCTTCCACCAACCTCACGAGAGGACTTGCGGCTCGACGGTTATTTTAAGTACCCCCATGCCGCGAAGGCACTATATATTTACAAACATACATGTCTTCTCCGGGATTCGAACCCCAGCTATTGTTGTCGATGAATCAGATATTAATTTTTGTAAGGAGTACTACTTTAATTTCAACAAAATGATATAAAGAATCGAAGAAATTTGGCAAAAAATTAATACATAAAAATATAAACTATTTCTATATAATAAATATCAGAAAATTTTTTATTTTTCTGATAGATCTAATAATCTATATTTATTTCTTATACATAAATACATTATTTTATTAAACGCGATTACATTTAATTAATTTTGTTTTAATTGGGTTTCTACTCAGAAATAATAATTAATTGCTTAAATTAATTGAAATTAAATTCTCATCTTCCTTTTCAAAATTTACTGATCTTTTGTTTAGTTTTAGTGTGACTTCAACGACACGAATAATGTTATCTCTTTTTGTATTTAGAGGAAATACCGGTTGATTAAAAAATAGTGTGAACAATTTCTGAGCATCATAATTTTTTTTCGAATTAAGTTATTTACATGAAATTTTCAATGCGGTTTCCTTTAGCATAGTACATTTTGCGTAAGTGTTTTCGCCAAGCCAAAAAGGCTTTTTGACCATTTTGAGGGGGAGGGGTATTTTTCCAGCTTCCTCTTTGATTGCTTTTTGAAGCTCTCTCTCGGAGAGTACTTACTTAACGTCTGTTTAATTTTTTTTTTAAGTATCCCCATAAAAAAATAATCACAATGAACACAGTTAGGGGATGTTGGTGGCCATTTTTCAGGAGCCCGAAAATTTATTTTTTAATCTTTCAGCCATTTTATAGTTGATTTTTCAATATGACTTGGTGCGGAATCTTGGTGCAAAACAAAGTTTCCTTGAGAGTAAGGAAGTTTACTTTTTTGATCAAGTGTTTCAAAACTATATTCTAATAGTATTTGGCATCAATTTTAGCTTTTCGCTCAACAAAAAATGGCTTTGTTAAGCTTTGAGAGGACATACCATCCATACCATAACACCTGACGGCCAACTTGCATTTTGCAAAACAGCTGCGTCTTTTCGTCGTTTTTTTGCTTTAAATATATTGTATTTTCGTTTTGTCAGTTGTGAATGACAGAGAAAACAGTGCTTCATCTGAAGTTATCCATGCTTTGTACCTACTTTTGCGTAATATTAAATACCAATGGCGTAACGGAGACTTGGGCCCCCCTGCAAAGTCAGGTTTTGGTCCCCAAAATTGGATTTTACAAAGGGTAGGTACTTGACGACAGTCAGGCTTCGGTCTCCCTAGAACCCTGGGCCCTCCCGTGGTGTGGTTTTTTTTTGCAGGGCTGTACGTTACACCGCAGTTAAATACAGAGACCAAGAACGTTTTCTTTTTTTGTATGGTCTTAACAGACATTTGAAGACAGACTGGTTTATTCACTTTTTTATAGCCAATTTTCTTTATCTGACGACAAATTGTCGATTACTGTACCTATTGTTTCTTTGCAGAAGTTCTTTGAGGCACAGAGGATTTCCTACAGCGATAAGTCTTTTCAGCTTCTTTTTTTCTTTTTCGTTAAGGAATTCCTCTCGTCCACATTTTTTCCTAAAGCTTTTGATTGACAGCCAAATTTTATTTCTTTTCGAAGAGTTAACATAGTAATCTATTTGCAAAAGGACTTTTATGATTTTTAAATCCTTTATTTATAACAGAATTTGGGGAAACATCCTTCAAAAGTTTTAAAATTTCGTTTCGGGTTTGAGGATCTAATTTCGGAGCCATAATTTACTCCTAATAAAAATATAGCTAAAGTGATAATTTAAATGTTTCATTTTCAAAATATAACTGGCAATAAAGCGATAAAAATTTACCCTTTATAGTTATATGCTTTTAAAATTGGTCACACTAACTTTGAATCAACCGGCATATTATTATTATTATTTGATAAATATTTACAATATACTTTCCACAGAAGTCTAGTGAGAATTCAAAAAGTCTTCCTAAATTGTAAGTAAAATATTACAAATACGATACTTCGGTAAACATTAAATAATTCCAGCTTTAAAAAAAATATTTAATAGTTGTAAAGAAAATTTGGAGAATTTCTTATTTATTCATTCATTTAATAAAATATCAGCTATCTTAAATTATTTTCTTTTTATCTTTCAAAATTATAACTGAATAGTATTAGTAATCAAAAGATTTAAATATGATAAACTCAATTTAAATCCAAAGATAAATGTAAATTAAGAGCTAATTTGAGTAAAGTTAAATATTTACAGCGTATGTTTGTGATGTTTTTGGCACTGCGATAATAATCCAAAGTCAAATTTTAAAAATTTAAAGTACTAGATGACGCAAAAGTCCGTTAACATTTGAAATTTCAATAATTCTCAGAATAATGTAGGTAGAGAAGTAAACATTGATACACATGCTTGAAATGACATGGGGTTTTATTAGAACCAATAAAAAGTGAGAAAAAAATAGCCAACAGATGTCGCTTCATGTAACAAAAGTAATAATTAGTATAACAGTTGCTTTTTAGCAATATTCTTTATGACGAATGTTTAACATGTCTGCCGTCATTCATCAACAATACATATAGTCAAGGAACAATGTTGTAAACAGCACTGTGCAGCATATCTGTAGGTATGGTAAGAAGTTTCCGTTGGATGTTGTATCTTAGCATACTTCATGTGATCGGATGATCGCGGTAGACTTGCAACTTCAGGTAACCGCGTAAGCAATAATCACTCGGTTTTAAGTCTGGGGACCTGGGAGGCCAAGTATGACGGAAGAGGTAGCTCATCCTGTAATCCTCACCAAACAACATGCGCAACAGATCTTTCACACCCTTCTTATAACGATAGGATTGTAAAGCTGTACTTACAGATTATGCATTCTGATATTATAGCTCTACTGAAAAATGCCTTTCCTGGAAAAGTCAGCATGATAATTGCAAGTGCATCTGTTTCCTCACTGATTACAGTTCATTTTATATACAGTTTTCTTGCTGTCCATCTGTGTTGGTCATATTTGCACATTTCTTGGTTTAAAAATATCTCATGTCATTTTAAGCTTGAGTGCCAATTTTTACCTCTCTAGCTACCTTATTCCGTAAATAAATGCTTTTAAGTGGTAGCGGACTTTTAGAACGCCTGGTACATTTAAATCAGATTTAATACATTCATTACATGCTTTCATAATTTTTGTAACTCATTTTTTTGAAAAAAATGTCTTGATTTATAAAGTAAAACTATTTTTTTTTTCTTTTCATACCTATAAGTCTTTGATGAATTTTCAAAAAGTGACCGTTCGAAGAATTTAAAACAATCAGCGTTAAAAATGGTTTATTACATTTGTAAATGTGATATTTTAATTTTATAAATACAATACACGCAAGTAATCATACCGTATTTCAGCTGCATTTTTATTTTTTATATTTCTAAGAAATTAATAAGCAACCATAAAAGCTTTCCCCTGGGAAAAACCTGAATGCATGAATTGTTGGTTGTGACTGATGGATTAAAGAACCTGGACTCCATACGTAATTAAAAATCTTGTTTATATATTACTAGAGTTAAATTATGTTATTTTTAAAGATGTTCACAGAGAAGCCTTTTATGATTTTGAAATAGAGATTTAAAGAAGGTGTCGTATCTGTCATCTGAGCAAAGATAAAAATTACAATGTCCATTATTGATAACCATTGTACAGTTTTAAAAAAAAAATCCTTATCTGATTATTAAGTTAAGGAAATGAATATATTATACTGAAATCTGAAGTGCATTTTTACTAAATAGTTTAATTATTAAAGAAGTTGTTAAATAAAAGACGAATGTGTAAGAATAAAGCTGCTAATTTGAAGTCTGCAAAAACATATATACAGATTAATATTTAGTTGTTTTTCGAAAATTATCGGTCACATACACAAAGGAAAATAATATAAAAGCCGACTTAATATTTACTTACTACTGAATGTCTATTGTTTCTTTTATGGTTATTTTCAGTGAAAAAGCAATTTTTTTTCTTTTTTATTCTTGGAATTCAACATCTGAAGAATGAAGAGATAAAGGGGAAAAAATATACGGTATTAGAAACCTATGTGTTTTTTCGCTCGTGCAATTCATTAAAAAAATACTGTACAAGTAGCATCTCAATTATAATAAAGTAATTTATTTTGTTATTGTAAAATGGTTATAGATGAGTTTTCCACTCAATGACATCACGTAGGGCTGTTAAAATATAGCAATGGAAATGGTGTTTAATTACATAAATATGTTACTTTGCAATCCCAAAACTCGTAGTGTAATTGATTCCGACGAATTGTTTTTTTCTCCTTAATAAAATGCACTACCTACCACAGCGAATTTTTTTGTGGTAAAGAATTACTAAACAACACCTTACCTCAAGGTTGGATTGACAACTTTGAATGACCGCAAATATTCATAGGACTTATGACGCCTTTTTTTCTGCAAAAAAAAATGCTGAATAAAGTACTTTGTTGAGAGGAACCTTTTTACTATTAAACATAATCTAATTCTCGGATCTTCCTATATAAAAATTTATGGATTTCGATTTTGGTTGAAATTAAATCTTAAAAATAATGGCCAGGAAAGCAAAAATAATGACATTATAAAACATTTTTAGTGTTGAAGAAGGACACGTAAATTTATATACAAAAGTTATTATACCCATATAAGCAATTAGTTTATTGTCCCAAGTAAAAGTATTTTCTAGATATTTATGCTAAAATAAATAATTAAAAGATGGTTTTTCTTTTTAATTTCCGAAACACAGAAGCTAGGAAATAACTGATTAGCTTGGATACAAGCTATATTTTATATATATATATATATATATGCTACCGTTAAAGTGTATAATTCAGATATTTCATAAAATAACTAGACAAGTAAGTTAAAGTATATAATATAGATGAACAATGTCATAATTTACCTAGTTATTCTATAGAATAACTAGGTATTACATGAAATAACTAAGAATAGACTGTTAAAGTGAAAAATAAACAATTTCAAAGATATTTTATAAATTAATTGATCCTAAGCTAAAATCTCTCGAAAAATACATTTCATACCTTTTGCGGTTGAATAATTGATAAATAATAAGGGAAAGCAAAGATGATATAATTTATTATATTGCTCATATTTCTGTTAGTTAAACAAAAAAGGGGAGAAAAGAATATGTGGCAAAAATAGATTACATTTATCAACAAAAATACATGTTGGGAAGAAAAAATGTTCCTTCATAAAAACATTATGTAATCTTTTTAAAACAAAAATGTAACAGAATATTAATTAAAATTTTGAGATACCTTTATTTTATTTTTCCTTATTTATTAGAGAAAAAAGGGCGGTGATGGACAATTTGGATTGAACTGCTTATTATTTTTGAAACAAGCACACTGTTTAGTATCACACATTTTTTTTTACACCAACACTTTTTAAATCCTTGTCCAGTGCGGCAACTTTGAGCTGTTGCAACATATTAAAGCGTTTTATCAGTATTTGAAACTTCTTCAATGGAAATTAATTCTCGCTGATATATACTGAACTGATACCTAGAGTACAAATGTTTTATTCCGCCTAGTTGAAAAAATTCTTCCCAAAGCAGCTAAAACCGGTTCAAAGAACTTTCGAATGTCCTATTTCATGCTTTAACGATCAAGTTATCGTCTCATTCTATAGAATACTTAGTTAAATCATAGAATTCAATAATATTATATACTTTAACTGACTGATCTAGTTATTTCATGAACTACCTAGTTATTCTATGAAAAAACGGATTCCAAGTTTAACGGTAACATATATACAATATAAACTGCTGTTTGTAAAAAATAAATGAATCATCAGAGTTAAATGAAATTTAATACCCAAACGACTTGTATTAGTACAAATAAATGACGAAATTTTTAAAGCCAAAAAATAATATTAATTGTCCGAAATCAGTATTTGTTGCAGACATCACGCGCTACAGTAAGTGCTGCTATACGACGTGGTATGGGGTCAAACAGATTTTGAATGTCTGCTTGTGGAGGAGAATTCCATACTGCTTGTATGCGCAGCAAAAGTTCGTCTTTTGAAGCTGCAGGACACGGATCACGAGCTAGACGCCGACCAACCAAATCCCACGCGTGCTCAATAGGCAACATATACGGCGAATAAGCAGGCCAAGGAAGAAGTTGCATGTGTTGGGCTGAACAGAAGTCTCGAACAATTTTTGCAACATTTGGGCATGCATTATCCTGCTGAAAGATAGCTCCAGGGCTGCCTTGAAGGAAGGGAACGACTTCAGATTGTAGCACTTCACGGACGTACCTATTGTTATTGAGATTACGCTCAATTTGCAGCAAATTTGATCGTCCATGATCCGAAATTGCACATCAAACCGTAACTCCGGGTGTTGGGCCACTATGCCGTTCGATAACGCACTCTGGAAGGCAGAGTTCACTGGCATAGGGTCTATCACGAATGCAGCCATCATGGTCCCGCAAATTAAAGCGTGATTCATCTGAAAAGACACCTTGGTACCAATCAGCTTGCCAAGCTCTGTGCTCATGAGTCCGTTGCAGATGCAGCTGTCGATGGTTTGCCGTGAAGGGAATCCTGTATAAAGGCACCCTTGCACGCAATCAACGGTGCAGCAGACGTTGAAGAATTGACGAAGCCGACATTAGTACACCAGTAGCAATAGGCCAACGTGCTGCCAACTGCCTGGAGGAAGCTGTGCGGTCATTTACCGCCATGTGGAGCAGGTGTCGATCGTCGCGCGCTGACGTCATCTTCCGTCGTCCATTGCCAGATTTTCGAGTTGTTCGGTTTTCGTAGGCTCACTGCTTCCAAACTCGTATCACTGTGGAACTGTTTTGCTGCACACGAGCTCCTATTGCGCGATTAGAAAATCCTCCTTCTCTAAGGCCTATAATTCTCCCCAGTTCAAACTCTGTAAGTTGTGTTAGAATTTCTCCTTATTTCGTAGTGGAGGCATACTTAGGTCTCACTAAAAGTTCGCCACTAAAAAATAATCATTAACTACTTTCAACGTCCCGCTACAGCCCTTTATTTATACGCTTTCAGCATCAGTTCAGAGGGCCCTGCGCACACCACGCATGCGCGGTGACTCTGAAACTTTACTCTTTTACGTAACATCCTATAATTGATATTTGCTGCAAAGTTCATTTAATTCTTTTGATTATTTCATGGTGTTGCATTTTTTGCAAACAGCAGTGTATATACAATAGAACCTGTTTTTGTGCGGTCTTTTTTATGCGATATTTTTTTTTTAATTCAGTGTATGAATTTTAATGGCTTTGGCGCCACTGTAATGTTTTCTATCTATTTACCAGTAGTGTAACAGAGAATGTTAGGACCCCCTTCCCCCCTGAAAGTCAGGTTTTGCCTTTAATATTTTATAAACTGGGTAAAT